>CAIGRN010004776.1:0-12508 GCA_903798345.1 Fraxinus anomala | reverse complement strand
TGCAGGAAAGATGGTTCTTTCTAAGATCAGGACTCGACTAAAAGAAGATATTTTGGAAGCGTTAATGTGCGTGAAAGTTTGGTAAGACACTAATTATCGAATTCAAGATAAATATACTGAAATTGCATGTAATCAAGTAAGTGATATTTAATTTCACCGCATTCATTATAAAATTTTATTTTCATACCTTTATAATTTTTTAAAAAAAATTGTATATATAACAAATTGTTCTTGTACAAATTTTAACTCCGCCTATTCGAAATAAAAGTAGCTGGTCCCAAACCCGGATAAAGAATGAGAGTTTATTTTTAAAAAAAAATTTAAAATAAAAATATTTTGAAAAATGTATATTTAAAAAAATTGTTTACAAAATGTGTATGTATATGTATGTATATATATGTATATGTATATATATATATATACCGTTTAAATTTTTAATATAGTATAAAAGGGTAAACAAAAAATAAAATTTAACAAATAAAAATTTTTTCTTATTATTTTAAAAATTACAAATGTTTTGAAAAATATATATTTCAAAAAAAAAATTAGAAAATGTATATGTATATATATTTTTTGAATTTTAGGTTTTGTAAAAAAAAAAAACGACGAGCCGGCAAGTCGAGTGACTCGTTTTGGGCGAGTTCGTGGCTTGTGACCAACGAGTCGAGCTCGTGCAGGCATGGGACGAGCCGAGCCGATTCGGCTCATTGCCACCACTAGTGTCACTTCTCCTTTTCGTCTATAGTTTGATCTAATACTTGATAATAGAATTGATCTCTTTTTGTTTTTTAATTTATCCCCCAATAGTTAATGTGACAACACTATGTGTCATATCGACACTAGACAACATATATTCTTACTCACTATGAATAAGAGATTAATTTTTGTACTTGATAAATAAAGCAATCTTATTTAATCTTACTTGATATCAAAATAATTTTATTTGAATTAAAACATGATTTATAGTGTATGCCTAATACATGGATACATAAAGTTACTTGTATGAGGAAATTTGCCCTTTTTGGACTAAATCTTTGCAAATTGTTATTAGTTTATCATCAACCTTTTGTTAACATCACACGTCCTTACCATTTCATAAATGTAGCAAAACTTTTCTCTCCGGCCATTTGTGACGTTAAAGCAACGTAAAATGACGAATTTCTTCTCTCTTTAAATGAACACGAAATACAAAGAAAGTCACTAAATAAAATATAAAGGATTGAGCAAAGTATGATCATCCGACAATTCTATGAATGGAAAAGAACTTTAGAATGACGACCTATCAACAACCTAGACTCGAGCATCAAATGAGAATAATGAGACTTTAGAATGGCCACCTGAATGTGTTTACGTTTATCAATCGACCATCCAAAAAATTCGAAATGGCAGTATTCAAAGTCTTTCGCCGAATTAACTCTTGCCCGAGAGGGAACCATAAAGCTCAAAGGTACTGAGGAGAAGCTCAATAGAACAGTAAAAAATCATCACAGTAAAGAAAATGTATTTGGATATATCTTACTTTTTCAGTTTTTTCTTATTTTAAGTAAAAATGTCTACTTTTTTAAAAGTTACCCTCTTAAGTTATCATCAAAATAATTAATTAAATTCTTTTTAACTTTTACTAATAGATAAGTTATTTGTTTTAAAACTTTCTTATTTACTTTAATTCGGATCATTTTTTCCTTAAAAGTTCATCCAATCTCATCTCATTGGTGGAATTTAAATAATACGCGTAATTACGGAAAGATAAGCTACCCTAATTAATTTGCGTGAAACACCATATTAAGTAAAACATATCTTTTATGTACGGTAGAATTAGCAATACTAGAACTTAATACTTTTTTTAGTAATGTTATTTGTAATCGCTCATTATCGTAGTCATCATATGTGAGATATATATGACAGTTAGTGATTTGATGTATTAATGTAATAATATTTTGCTGACTCATGCATAAAATCATTAATCGACACATGTATGTCACGATAGATGATTACGATAATAAGCGACTGGAAAAAATATTATTATTATTAATTTTTTTTTTTATGTACATCCAATAATGAGATGTGGTGAAAGCATTGATATCTCGGACTTTTCACATCCCAATTTCCGATCGTAAAGGACCAAAACTGGCACCGAATGAATACAAGCTATCCTGACTTCTTATTGACATTGAAAAACTTGCAGTGATGCAAAATTAAATAGCCGCAAAATAAGGTATTCATACTTAAATGGGCATCTGATATCTGACAGCCAGAGGTGAAATACGAGCAACTGCCTCTGTATATTGACTATTCCTAATTTTGACTAATTCATCATGCTTACCTGTCAATTTTCCCCACACGAGAGGTGAACTTTAAGAATCTTGCAAAATGTATTATCAAAATTTACAGATAACACTCTATCATTTACCAGTGTTAATACGATCAATTTTTTCCTCCATATTATATCATGTAATTCATTAATTATATTTTTCATGTATAAATAGTAAAATTCGAACTTTAAATTATCTCTTGTATAAATGATATTATGGTGAGAGTAATGCCATTTAGTCTAACTGGAATTGCAACCACAATTCATGTAGCATCAACGTGACATTAAATAATAAGTGAAATTAAATAATTACATCTCATTTAACCCTAGAGTCACTTAGATTAAAATTGCAACTCCAGTAGAATTGCATAGCATTACTCTTAGGGCGAACATTGTTTTGAAGTCTCTTGTTGTTAAATTGGAATAAGATGGACTTCCTATAGTTGCTACAAGGTCAAGTGTCAATTATGGATGAGAGCCCATTTGGTAGTTATTAAAAGTCAATTAAAATTGAAAATATAGTCATTATTAGGTTTCACTTGTCTAATAAAAGTCAACAATAATGATTAATTTTTCAATTTTAATCCGATTTTAATCTATACCAAACGAGCTCTAAGTATGGGAGTCATTTACAACAAATGGCTTTGAGACTTCTTGGGCCAACCACATTAGCCTCTGTTTGATTTGGTTAAAAATAAAAAATTTGTTAGAATTTAGTAAAACTTGATAAAATATGTGATTTAAAATTTGATAAAACCTGTGAATCTCATGAAATATGTCGTTGAAAATTAATTTGAGAAAAAAAATAATTTTACAAAATGGAGTCAAATAAGGACTTAATTTTCAACGTGCTACTAAATTAGTACAACCCATATAAATGACATGACAAAGAGGCAATACAAAATCAGAAGTAATTTGTCTTAGACATATTGGATTTTAGCTTAATGTTCATTCATGTACCAAATATAGCCCATTTTAGATGGCAAAATAATTTTTAATAAAATTTGATAAAAGTTGATGAAATATATTATTTAAAAATTGTGAATTCTATAAAATTTGTGATTAAAATTAATTTTTGACTTTAATTTTAATTTTAATTCAATTTTTTAATTGAACCAAATATGAGCCCACTATAAATTACAACGGCATATGATTGTATAATTACTCTTACACCGTGAAAAGAGAATAATCATGCTATAAGTATAGATTTTTTTGATAAAATTTTTTGACATACAACTTGGTGACTTGGTGTGGCACCATTGAAAGATGAGGAAAAAAAAACAAATCAACCATGTTCGACCACATCAACGTTGGTATTAATTTTGTTTAAATTTTCATGTAATTGGAACTTTATTGAAAAGAAAGGTTACACTTCTATCACTCGCCCCGATGACTAATTAGGACCATAGTCAATCCCACGGCAGTTGGAAGACAACATTTATATTGGAAGATAACATTTAAATGTTGAAAAGTAGAGATCTATATGGTGGAGAACCGTCGAATGTCCTATCCAAATGTATATAAACTGTGACCATATCCGAATTTACTCGAATGGCGAATCAGGGGGAAAATCTGCCGCTCCTCAAGATTAGTAAGGCGAAATGTGGACAATTGAGTCATTAAAAAAAAAAATTAAAGAAAAAAAAGACTCATTTCAAGATTATCCTCATCCTAATATTAACCCCCCAAAAAAAAATTAATACTCACTTTTTTAACTGAGAGAGTACAACTCTTGTCTCTGTAAATATCTTTGGTCAGTAGGCTGGAAATTCTTTGGCAGCCATGAATTTACTGAACTCTCACACCATGCTGTGTAGAGTAGTACACTGTATGTCCAGTCCTTGAGCAGACACTCTCTTAAATGGCCTATCAACAAGTAGGTGAAGGTCATACAGGATTCAGGTCTGCTTGCAAATTTATGGTTGCTAGCTTATGTTACACATACAAGACAACAAATATTTTTTATTTGGCCCTCTTTGACACCCTACATTTAAAAACTCATTTTTATACGTGTAATCATAAGTTCATAAAATAAAATACTCTACACAAAAATTCAAAATTTTTCTACTTTTTAGTTATAAATTTTCTTAAAAATCACTATTCAAAACATTTTTTTTAAGGAAAAAAATGGCCATCAAACATGGCCTTAGTAATTTTTGATGGATACTTTGTTTTAGTTATTAATTTTGAAAGATACATAAATGATCTCTTATCCGTCATGGATATGAGTTATCTTGCACATCGCTAGACCTACAATTTTTGACAATTCAAGATTTGGTCGTTGCCACATCAGTGATAGACATATTTTATCTTACTCACCATTAATATAAGTTCATTTATAATATTAAAAGATATAGTAGTAAATAAATAAATCTTACGTGTCTATGTCAATCAAATTTTAGACTTATTATGTATATAAAATTTAAGTTAGAGAAAATGCAAGTATGATCTGCACAACATAATTGAACTTTTACACCAGATGATATTTTAGCCCCCTGTTTGACCACTATTTTTGGACCAAAATACATTTTAGAACAATATTTTGTTAGCGAATGTACGGTTTTGGTTAAAAAATAAGAAAAAATTTTGAATTTACGTATAAAATTATTTTATGGAAGAATGTGTCATTGAAAATGAATTTTGTAAAAATGATTTTTTTTTTAAAAAAAAAAAGGGGGCAAACAAACATATTGTATAGTCAGTGGCATAGCCAAGTTGGGGCCATAGGCTTCTACTGAAATTTGAGGGGAAAAAAAAAACTTTTATATGATTTATTATTTTTTTAAATTCTTAAGTTTTCATTTTTAATATTTTTATGTTTAGAGGTTCCAAGTGCATTTATGGGGAACGATTAAATTAAATTTTAAGTAATTATAGGAAGTAAATTTTACAAAATATGGGGATAATAAATAGATAATAATTACGAATCCCATTAAATGTATGAATAAAAAATATGAAAATTTTAGAATTAAAAGACTTATATGTCACGAGACTCATGATGCTAAGTAATTGACCTCTATATGAAAAGTTTCGGGATTTCACATATCTATCCAATCAAGTGGATCGTTTTTGTACTTTGATTGTATTGTGGGATTGTGTTGGTGTTGGGTTTCGTAAAGAGTAGTGAAAATTTTGGTTGGTTACACTTTGCTACTTATTCGATTCTTGGTTGTTATTTTTGGTGTACTCTTAAGTGTCCCTTTGGTCTCAAATTTTTAAATTCATTTTTAATTACATATTTCATTGAATTTACAATTTTTCAATCACATATTTCATTAATTTTTATCAAAATCTACTAAAAATATGAGTTTTAACTAAATCGAATAGGTGCAAAGTCTCTCATGGTTCAATAAACTTATATGAAAGTAAATACTCTCAGTTAGCCAAGTATGCACGCAATCCAATTACATGAATAGAATGAAGGTGAATAGGTAGTTAGTATCTGTTACCTACCTAGAGCCAGTGTCTCAAGGGTCAATTGTTTGGGCCTGTTTGAGCCCAAATTTTTTGTCCGGAATGCATTTTAAAATAATAAATTGATGAATAATATGTGAATAAAAGTGAAGGAAATTTTTTTGGATTGTATATGATATTATTTTATTGAAGAATGTATGATTGAAAAAAAAAAATACATTTTAAAAAAATTGGGGATGAAACAATGTTGTAAGTTTCTAAAAACTCCTAAAAAATTGTATTGATTCACATGAGTCCTTAACACCGAAAAATTAACAAGAATAACTAACATGCACACAACACGTTGACTATGAAAATATTTGTGAATTCTTAAAAATTAATAATTCATTGATTCACAAAAAATATGTGTGTGTGTGTTTTTTTTTTTAAATAATTCATTGATGCAACCAAATTTAGCGCATCAATGGACAATCCATTTATATATGTTGTTTCGAAATTGGAAAATCAAGAATTTATTGATTCATAAGTAATACCTCATAATTGACAAAGATTGAAACAAACCTCAAAATCTTGCATTTAAAGAAAAGAACAAACCTTAATCAGCGCAAAGGAGAAAAAAACCACTCAAGTCCCTTGCTAAAAATAATGTGTATAAAAATAGTATATAAAAAAAAAAAGCTAATTAAAGCCATCAGGGCCTTGTCCACAATTGTATCAGTCCTACAGCAAAATTGCTGTCTCTCTATTGCATACTAGACCACAGTTTTTATTCAACAATCTCATGATTTGGACACTACCATTTATTAGGGTTCAACCATCAGTATAAATCCATTCTCATATTTCACATATAGAGTGCAACTCGCATACTTCAGTGATATATACATATATAAAGAGAGAGAGAGAGAGAGAGAGAGAGAGAGAGGGAAAGAAGTAAGAGAGAGAATCTCATTCTAAGTAGTTTAAACATGTCTGGTTCAAAGTCTTTCACCATCTTGGCTGTCTGCCTAGCAATGATCATGATCAGCATAGTTGCACCATCAGTCGAGGGTGCCCGTGCTTTCTTCGTGTTCGGGGATTCACTTGTTGATAATGGTAATAACAACTACTTGGTTACTTATGCGCGGGCCGATTCTCCTCCTTATGGCATTGACTATCCGTCTCATCGTCCCACTGGCCGTTTTTCTAACGGCTATAACATTCCTGATCTCATTAGTAAGTTTTAAAATCGTATATTTTATTCAAGAAAAGTGCTACAAGTATATAATCCTATACATAATAGTGTCCATAATTACACATGACACTGAATTCAACCATTAATTTAAATTTCACACTTTAATATCAACAACAAGATTTTGTCCACATCACATTATGGACAATATTATGTACATAAATTATGTACATGTAGACTTTTCCTTTATTCAACTCTCACTACTAACCCATCTATTAAAATATTATGCTTATACATTGTTGCTTTATTACGTTGTGGGTTATACCGTTTTGACATGACAATGTTTGTTAATAGGCCAATATCTAGGTGCCGAGACGACATTGCCCTACTTGAGCCCCGAGTTAAGAGGGCAAAGACTTTTGGTTGGAGCAAATTTCGCCTCCGCTGGAATCGGAATTTTAAATGACACCGGGATTCAGTTTGTAAGTACAGCAAAGTTTCTTGTACAGAATTTAATCCACAGTCTACATCTGCTTAGAAAGTTGAAAAAGAAAACAAAAAAGATGGTGCATATTTGTGTCTTTTTATAAAAAGAAGAAATGTATTTGTACCGAATTTTTCTTATCGAAAATGTTACACCCTCTCACATGTGCGTAGGCTCGTGCAAATAAAAAACTCCCAAAAATGTGATCCACACACTTTATTGTGAGTGTGTAAAAAATTAGGTAAAAAAAATTATGTACACGTAGCATTGCTCAAGAGGTCAAATTCTTAAAAACACGACATTTATTTATTATAATTTAGTCTTCAAAACGTCCCATTATGTCATTTATTTTGGTATTTTCATTCTCCAAATGAATTTTGGCGTGCAGGCAAACATAATAAGAATCTTCAAGCAACTAGAGTTTTTCCAAGTTTACCAGATGCGAGTTACTGCGCTCATTGGAGCAGATGAGACACAGAGGCTTGTGAATGGGGCCCTCGTTCTTATCACGCTTGGTGGCAATGATTTTGTCAACAATTACTTTTATACCCCCGTTTCTGCTCGAAGGCTTCAATATAATCTCCAGGATTTCTCACGTTATCTCATTTCCGAATATAAGAAGATTTTAACAGTAATAATTACTTTTATTTCTTTGTTATTTTCATATTCTATTCCCTAGCACTACAGGAAGATTTTAGAAGTAAATTTTATTATACATTTGGTAGGAATATTTGGATAATATCGAACAATATTAAAAAAGAAAATAGTAAAATTGTTTTGTAAAATTGAAATTAGAAAACAACTTGAAAATTGTAAAGAGAAGATATCCTAAATGATTTGAAAAAAGAGGATCAGTATTCAAAGCTATGGGTCAAATTTCACATGAAATTTAATGAAGTTATTGACTTATTGTTGCAGTAAAAATAGTGTAAAAATTGACTTGTTTGATAAACGTCCATATGATGTACTGCAGAGGCTTTACGAATTGGGAGCCCGAAGAGTCCTGGTTACAGGAACTGGACCATTAGGTTGTGCTCCAGCAGAACTGGCGCAAAGGAGCCTTAATGGCCAATGTGCCGTGGAGCCACAACAGGCATCCGCAATATTCAACCCCCTTCTCGTCCAAATGATTCGAGATCTCAATCAGGAGATTGGAGCAGACATGTTCGTTGCTGTTAACACAATGCAAATGCAAAATGACTTCATCAACAATCCTCAAGCCTACGGTCAGCATATCTCACTCCATCCTTTGCATGTTTCGAATCTTTAAAAAGGGCCATTTCTCGAATGTTTTTAACAATCCAGTTCATTTTCTAATATAAAGCATTTTTCGTGTACCTAGTTGACTCTAAAATTATCGCGAACATTTGAACAGGTTTTATCACCTCGAAGATAGCATGTTGCGGACAAGGGCCCTATAACGGACTAGGAACTTGCACACCTGCATCTAATTTATGCCCCAACAGGGATTTATATGCATTTTGGGATCCATTCCATCCATCAGAAAAAGCAAACATGATTCTTGTCAAAACAATACTCAGTGGTTCTCAGAACTACATGTTTCCTATGAACCTAAGCACAATCATGGCCATGGATTCCAGGACCTAATTAAGTAATATAAGATCTTGAAAATAAATCTATATTAAATTTGAGTATGTAACTATTTCTTAAGTTTGCTTCAATTTGTTTGTAATCCATGCTCCATTAACTGCACCTCAATGCAGCTGAGGTGAAAGGGTTGGGTGGTTGGGTCCAAGTCTGAAAGGTTTGTCAACTAGTTTAATACCATCCTTGTCATGTAAGAGTGCAAGAAATTATTGTGCAGGGATGGTTCTCTTTATAGTTTTATATTATCATGTAATTCTAGACATTGATTGTTTTCATTCAAGAAATATAAGTACTAAAATAAAATATTAATTAAAAATGTATTATTTTTATGGCTTCTTCACCTTTTAGATGAAGTAATTAATCATGACATCAGAGAGTAGGTAAAGGAATTAAAGATTCATTGCCATATATATATATATATATATATATATATATATATATATATATATATATATCATCTTTGATTCAGCTAAAAAATTGATTAAAATTTAAATTAAAGTCAATAATTAATTTTAATCATACATGTTATCTTTTTTTTTTTAATCAAAATTTACAAAAAAATTATTTTTTATCTAAACAAGACTATTAAATTGCTCGGTTTTTAAAACTTTTATAAGTACATCTGCTGCTAACGGGCTCATGTAGGGACATAAGACATTAAAAAAATCATATTTTATTTTGAAAAAATCTCTACCACAAACTTTAATGAGGGATTAGAAAGGTAATTTCTTAATTAATTTGCCTACAAACCAAAATAGAAGAAGATATTTCCGAACAGACTGGTATTCATAATGGCAGTGTACAATATTAATGCCAAACGAAGATTTCACCAGAAAATTCTATCAATCACTGCCAGTAGAGGATTTAATATAGCCGAATTACGAGCATTGAGCTCTAGTATAGACTAGAGAGTATATTTACTAGGAAAATTGCGAAAATTTTGAGATCAATGGGAGAATGGAAGTTCGGTTTTGTATAGTAATTTTTTTTTCTAATAATATTTATAATGAAGTTATTATACAACATTTTTAAAGTTGAAAATTTGTAAAAAATAATTGTAGCGTAATTAGTAAAAAATAATTGTAGCGTATCAAAAAATCCTAGGAAATAATTGTAATATGTCGAAAATACAATATATTTAATCTTCCCATGTTATTACGTTGTTTATTCTGATTAGTTTCATCAAGCCTTACTGGATCACATTCCTAACTATACCCTTGGGAAAATGACAGCATTTCCAATGGATTTCATTTACGTGGCATATTAGTTGAAAAATTTGTTGTCCGTATAATATTGATGTCTACTGAATAAATAATCAAGTTCAAAATTGAATTACAATGGATTTTATCCGATGTTTTAAAAAGTGTAAAGCATGAATAGGTGTGAAAGCAAAATTTCATGCTTTACGAGCTTAAGCAAGCCTAAGCATGTCTAGACGTAAAAAAATATTTTCTTATTTTTAATATTATTTTAAATTTTAATCATTTAATAATTATAATTATAATTAACAAATATCTAAAATTATAAAATACTATATTTACTTAATAATTCATATAATTAATTAATTATACAATTTTCAAGTTTTCGAAATACAAAAATTAGACTATTTTTCATAATTTCAATTTTCAATTAGACAAGTTCTACTTAGTAAATTTATAAGAACTTCAAACATGCTTTTGTAGTGTTCAACAAAATAACGAGTCTCAAAATCGTATCAAATATGTAGATAGCACTGCAGCTTAATTTTATTTAACTCTTTATCGAATTAAGTCATTTTTAACTTTGGTATATATGAATTTTTAAGCACAATTTATTTAGCTTATGTGGCAATTTTTTTTTTAACAATCTATTGAAGCATTGGAGATGTTGTGTAAAATTAAACCAATATCGTCAGTGTTGTTGCCAAAAATTTATTTATTTTTAAACATTTTATTTGATATTATTGGGACTTGAAGTTTCATCTTAAATATCAACTTTGTTAAGGGGAATAACACAAGCCATTCATATGTTGATTAGTATTATTATCTAACAAATATAAATTTTATCATTAACATGCCCCAAATTTTAAAGTAGTTATAAGAAGCTACAAAGGCATTGGCTTGAAATCCTTCCACTGGTTTTGATGTTGGAAGCAATTTACAGGAATGGAAGAATAATAAGAGTTCTGCAAGATTGTGGCTTTTTTTATAATACTAGTTTGATGCTCTTGCAATGCAATGATTGTGTTATTTTAAAGGTAATATTAGAGCATTTAGCATTGAGGATTGATGGGAGATATGTGCATTAGATTAGGACAATCAAATGAACTTAATTTGATGAGATAAATTTTCAGATGTTGTGACATATAAAGTATAGTTATGAAGCATCTAAGAAACATGAAGAAATCAAGCAAACTTCAACTCGAATATAAAACAATTACCAAACAAAAGTTAAGGGTATAAAGGTACATGAACAACATGCTAGTGTAAATACACGTCTCTCCTGCAAATTGGGCAAAATCCACGTCTAATAGCCAGGTATCAATGCAAGGTAGGTGAAACATTTTGTGACATGCCATGAGATTTTCTCTGCAATCAATTCAACTGATCAATAAATGAATCATTATTATTCATGATTAATAGTACCTGAAGAGACTGAAGAAGAGAGTCTCCCAGAAATATCAACATTTTCATCTTTTCCAATTGTAATCTTTGGGATCGTTTCGATTGTATCTCCAGCCAAACCATTTGCCCCACTCGTGTCAAAAATGTTCTGGACCTCCTCAAATTTTGTTGTTTCCATAGCTCCCATCTGATTCAAGAGGAATGAAATTGTTCAAACACTCGAAAATAATTTCTGTTTAATCCGTACATTTTGTCAATCAAATAGAACCGTACTTCACTTTGCATAACACTAAGCATAGATGGACCAATGCATTCATGGACAAGTCTACCGTTTAAAAGGCTAGCAATCACATGAATCTACACAATTTCATAATATTAATCATGTGTATAAAAAGTTTCTATTAAGCAGTTCAATAAATAATTAGACCATACAACTAATCTGAAATGGAATGATGTTTCAGGTGAAACATGTTAGTCAACAAATACAGTATACATCCAATGCCAGATTCATCTGATTGCCATAAAGCATTGAAGACTTGAAGACCTCAATTGAGAAAATAGCACCAGAGATGGCACCGACTACAACCCTCTAACATACCCACTTTCGATCTCTTGCCTGATTAGAGCCTCGATCATTGCTGCTAATAAAATACCCACTGCAGTGGAGGAAGAAAACAAAATTCATTCTTTAACTTCAATAACGAATACAAGAGAAATAGACAAAAAATACCCTCCTTCAAAATGAGCGTCTTTTCACATAAGTTATTTAAATAGAATCTCGTTTATCGTGCTTACTCTTGGTAGTAATAATCCGAAATAGAATAACTAAACATTTAAAATCTAACAATCCATATGCTGCTCAACCAAAAAGTATTCATTTTTCAATTTCTTATTACTTCCAAAAACTGGAGGTGAAGTCC
>CAIGRN010004767.1:0-17328 GCA_903798345.1 Fraxinus anomala | reverse complement strand
CATGTATTCGGATTCGGTAAATTATCTCAACTATTTTGGTAAGTCGGATTATGTTTCGATTTCATTAGCATATAAACGGTATGTTTATTGTGAATAAAATATGCACATTATCGGTGTAATATTCCCAACAATCTTAAGATGGACTTATATGTGTTTTATATTCCAAAGTTACTGTGAATCAATTTTTTTAGTAGTTAAAATCATGCAACCGTGACCTTGAATTCGTGCATATATAATTGAAGCAAAAATTTTTGTAATTATATAATCTANCAATCTTAAGATGGACTTATATGTGTTTTATATTCCGAAGTTACTGTGAATCAATTTTTTTAATAGTTAAAATCATGCAACCGTGACCTTGAATTCGTGCATATATAATTGAAGCCAAAATTTTTGTAATTATATAATCTATTTTGGTTGAATATGCATGATGAAAGATGTATCTTTCCCCATTAAAGATAATTTATTTATTTCTGAAATGGCGTAATCCTTTTGGTATTGTGTTGCATAAATTCATTTGTCTTGATGTATGAAATACCATGCGGTTATCTGGTTACATCTCCTGAGTCACACATAAAAGGAGAACTAGAAAAATAAAATATACTAATTAATTAATTAATTGATAAGTGTTGAGCAGTTAATTAATTAGTTTGCTTATGAATGGGCTAGTTAATTAAATAGATTAATTAATTTATGGACCAACTTTAATTAAGTGAAAATTGCACGGATACTTGTTTTTTAAGATCTAAATTCATAAATAAGATTTTAAGTTTCATCTTTCATAGTTCAGGTTATAATTAAGTATGTAATATTTATTAAATAAATATATTATTAATATTCAATCAAAAATTAATTGTACATACAATTTTTCCTTCAACTCTCTCTTATCTTTGTCCACTCTCTATTTCATGTGCCCTAATTACTGTGATTGTGTGACATAGCGATGATGACGATGATTGTACCCTGATTTCGAAGATGAATCAGAGACGCTGCACGTAGTGGTGATGGTGGTGATGGAGTGATGGTGGTGGTTATATTTATAACTAATTTTATGAAGTGGTTGTGGTGTCTTAAGGATTTTGGTTGGTGGTGGTGGCGCCTCTATACATCAATTTTTTACTCTTTTTTTTTTTTGTTTATTTTCAAGTTCACTTTTAGAACCAAAAATGTACAATGACCACTTTGTCGAATTCTGTTAAATTGGAATGTTGCAGGTGGTGGAGGGTGGTGTTGGTGTAGCTATAGGGCTTTCTACATTCATATGGAATTTAGAACCAAAAATGTACAGCTATAAGGCTCTCTATACATTCACTTTTATATCAAAGAATATAAACTTGGAAATGACCAATTATGTTACTTTATGCCATCCCATCTATATAATTTATTTTTGATACCTAGGTGTCCACTTTCGGTGATTAATCATGGGGTCTGCGATTCGACCCATAATCACACAGACCAGGTAAATCGCAGGATGTGCCCCAAACTGGCTAGGATCCAAGAGCCCCCCTAACTGAACTGTCAAAGTGTCGAGCGAGTCAAATTCATGTTGCACCTTGTCTTCCAAGAGAACTCCTGCCTTCCAGGATAAATCCTGCGTTCCAGGAGAAAACCTGCCTTCCAAGAGCCCCATGAAAAGAATCTGCGACCTCTGATCTATCAGCATTAAAGAGCTCTATTCTTCGTCAGTTGAGATGTGCCTCGAGGGGCCCATCTATATAATTATTTCATATGGTGGTGGAGTTGTGGTGATTGTTTTGATTGCTGGTGGTGGAATCTATAGCACAAAACAACCTCATAAAATTAATTTGTTGTATACTTAATTAATTTTACAATAGGGTTTTGGTTGTGGTGGTGTGGTGGTGGTGGTAGTGGAGCGATGATGATTTTTATTGGTTGGTGTTTTACAAATGGTAGTGGTGAGGTTGTGGTGTTTTGTAAATGGTCGTGATGGTGAGGTTTTGTGGTGATTTTTATTGGTTGTCATTAGTATAGATAAGTTGTTCGAATTGTTAAATGATATTACTGGTCACATGTTCATTTGCACAGTTCACAAGTCCTTTGTTACAAGTCATAATTCAGTTGTTAAAATTCAATGTGTACTTGTTACATGTTACAGATACTCGTTCACACGTCACATGTCATTGTGCATAAGTCAAAGACCAATTTCTATAGATCACGCATCAAATAGAACTAGGTACAGATCATTGATTTATGTTCATATGTCACATGTCATATTATATAGGTAATAAATTAATGTCAACATGTTAAAAATCAATATTAATTAATTATAGATCACATGTCTTTGTGCACTGATAATAAGTTATAGATTCAAGTTCACAGGTCACAGTTCATGTGTTACAAGTAACAGTTCATAGGTTATATGTCATATTATCAATGTCTACATGTCACACAAATAAATTCAAGACAACCAGCTATATGTCATTGGATCAATATCACAGATTACAGTTTACAGGTTACATATAACAATTCACAAGTCACATATCATAGTGCATAGGTCACATATCCACATCAAAATATCACATGTCACGGAAGATTGGCCAATGCCCATTAGATCAATGTCACTGGTAACAATATATCTTTTTAATTTTATCGTAGCAACTCACAGTTGACTAGCCAATGGATCTTTTCAATATCACAGTTTATAAGTTAATGAATCTTTTCAATTTTCGTCACAGTAAGTCACAATTGAAGCTTCAACACCATTTCATAAATTCAAAAGTAGGAAGATACAACTACTATACAATGTTAGCCGCCACTATTTGTGACTTCAAAACCCTTCAGATCTAATTCGAAAGGCCAACAATACAATAAAACAACTCTTCAATGTTAGCCACAAAAAAATTTGCGATCTTAATTGTCCAATTATTTTCAATTAGCCACATTGCAGCGGCGATAATCAAGAATACGATAAACCTCTTTGGTTTTTCTCTTCTATTCAACGATAAAGTATTTTGAAGAGTTCGATTTGAGATGGTAACCGAATGCTTGATTTTAGAAATCTAATTTAATAGAATATAATTTATACATACATATATACTATATAGATCACTTGACTTTTGAATTATTAAACATTTTTTCTTAAAATTGAAATGTGATATATAATTAAGGCCCAATATATGTATTGTTCCCTTTAATTAATTAGATTAATTAAACATTTTGATTGGGTTGAGTTTAAGTGACAGGTCAATCCCGCTTGAACTTCTATTAATAAGTTGTTAAGGTTGAAAAATATACAATACAATTCATTATCTTACTAGCACCATAAAAGAAAAACTCTGATTCTTGTCTTTTATGTGGATTTCTATCTGAGGTTGGATAATTGGGCAGTTGCAGATTGCGGATCAAAATTGTTCTTCGCAGAATTAACTAAAGTTATAATTCTTATCACAGTTTCTTTTTAAAAACAAAGCAGATCCCTGGCGAGAATTGAAATATTGTTTAACTTCTATCATACATGTTAAGTAAATTCTCAATATCACATATGTGATTAGTTCAAAGAGAAATGGAAAAAATGCAAGCTCAAGGGAGAAAATAACTAGAATCACAAAATGATGGATGTCTAACACGGTAACGCATAATAGTGGAAAGTAAAGATGGTATAATTAAGGAGAATAATAGACTTATGTCATTTTATATAATTTGAGTTAACATAATTCGGTCTCGCAATTTAAATAGTTTCCCACTTTCCGTCATTTTTCAAGCCAACTTGGGGTTTCGCCCTATGGTAAGATTGACTAAAAGGTTCCACGTCATTTTTTGCTGTCAACACTCGCGCATTTAGTGGTGTGAGTGAAGATTAATGCAACACACTCGCCTCAGGCCTGCGCTGTCTTGGAGAGAGAAGAGAGTATTTTCTTGTTCTTTTCATCTAACTTGTCTTCAAATTTCGATCCAAGGATTTAGTTCTTGATTTTTTGATGTTCACACACCTGTGTAGTCAGAACTTTGAAAAAATAACCAAAAAGCCTTGAAGGTTGGAAGAAAGTAGATTGAAGGAAGGAGCAAGAACATAATATAAAAATCCCGACTGTTTGATAGAGATTAAAGTTAGATTTTTAGTGGATTGTGATAAGAATTAGAATTAATCACACGACAAAACCTTTATGTGATTATTTAGAATAAGTATAAGATGGTGTTTGGTATGGACTAAAATTAAATTTTTAGTGAATTGTGATAGAAGTTTTTGAAATATGTTGTTGAAAAGATATGTAACCCATGAAAAATGTGGTTAATATTGATTGTTTGATTTTTGACTTATATTAAAATCAGATTTTAATTTAGCCCAAACCGGCTCTAGTGAGATCTTGTGTTAGTACAAAACTGATCATATTTTTATTTTACTTAACTCTACTGAACAATTTTCCAACAATAGAATAATAATCACACTTTTGCAGTCTTTGCAAATTGAGTCAATATAATCAAATATGGTATATAAAATAACAAAACAAGAACCTGTTCAATGGCCTTTAGGATTGAAGACCAAGGCAAATATGCATGGACCAAGTCAACACGCAGCCTTCCCCGTAACGCGCTTCCCTTAAAATAAAAAAAAATAAAAAACCTTAAATTTCATCAAAGCCAAATTCTTCCAAAACCAAGGTGACACGCACTCTCTCTCAGACAACACTAACAACAGACGTACATATCTCCATCATTAATTCTTGCAATTTTTCATGGCTTGCCAAGGAATCGAGGAGTTTACAGAATCAGATACATCAGCAGCCATAGCACACCAAATCATGCAGCTATTTGGAGATGATCGAGATCATGATCAAAGAAATACTGCAAGAAACCGCATGATCTCCAAGAACAAGAAGAAGATAATAAAGGATGAAATCACATCGTCAAAGAAAAGCATGCAAGATTGTGATCAGATCAGTTGCAAGCCGTCGAAGAAACGCAAGTATCGGAGCATTAATAATCTGTATATGATTACAGAGCCAGTAAATGTTGTAGATGAGAAGAAATAAAGATTTTTGAAGGAACCCTAGTTTGATTATTAAGAGGGATAATGTGGGTTTGTGGGGGGTGGGATGGGGGGTAGGGGGTAGGGAAGCTTCAATGTGAATCTTGATTCAGGGAGATTAATCTTACTGTCTTTTGTTTTTGCTTCTGCATGTTGGCTTTAGTTACTTATAATCTACTTTTTAAGTTTTAATCTATGCCTATGTGATTTTTGTTTTCTCATCTCGAGATAAATGGAAGTTCATTATTACTTTGCTGATTTATCTTGTAATTTTCGTTTCTTCAATCTACTTATCCTTTTTCTTCATTGAGTGATTTGATGAATTTATTGCTTGCTTCTAAATATTTAAATGTTAATCTCGGAGTATTACTCTCACCGCTAAGCGATTGAGGCTATGGCTATGCGAGGTAAAATTAGTGCATTGGTAAAAACCATTATGCCCTTGAGTCGAGTCAAATAAGGTGATACGATCAAATTTCCAACGATGAAATTCTCCTTTTAGCACTCGAATATTCTTGTTCGGGAGCATTTTTCTATTTTATTTGTTAAGCGATTTTCGAAATATTGATTTTTTGTTTATTTTGTAGTATCGCTTGCATCAAATAAGCCGCCGAAACTTTGAGATGTAATAATATATCGGTAAGAGACCTTAACATAATATAAAAATCCCAAAACATAAAATCTCCCCTTATATTGAACAGGGGATCCATGATTCTTTTTCCGTTGAGTAATTTAATGAAACCATTGCTTATTCTAAATATTGAAATGTTATTAATAGTGGAGTATTTTTCTCACGGATAAGCAGTCAAAGCTCTAAGATATAAAAAAACATCGATAAGAGACTGTTATGCCCTCGAGCTGATATCAATCCTAAACATAAAATTAATCCCCCTTAGCACTTGTATATATCTAATGACAAAAGTAGGCAAAAATAATTTGTTATCACGATTCTTTTCAAGTATCGTTAACAATGCGTGCCCTGTCTTAAAGGTTGGCTGATCCTCTCCTTGTAGTAGTATGGTTACCTCGGTTAATTCCCATGTTTCCTTGTGGGGTAGTCATGACGGAATTGTGCTTTAATACGAGATGACGTAGATAGAAGCGAGAAAAGAAATAGTTGGTATTTAGAGTCTAATTATGAATAAGAAAACAGATTTTATTATTATTATTTTTCCATAGTTAGGATTGTCTTTCAATTCTACATGTACCGAAATGGATGACAATGAGGATGATCGAACACTCACAATAAAGGGAGCCCACTTCTTTTTCCGAAATTTTTTAATCACCCAGGTCCCGTAACCATGTGAGAGGTTGTCAATCTCTATTGTCATCCATTTAAGTACAAATGAAATTGCCCCAAATTTAAGGCGTGAATCACGAATCTAGATGTTGGTAAAAAAATATATATATATGAAGGTTCTAACATATCAAGTGTAAAATAAAAAAGCATTTGATTAAATAAGTAGCAACATATATAATAGATATAAAATCAATCCACAAATAATATCATAAAATTTAATGAAAAGGTTGAAGTTTTCCAAATTGATCATCATCATCATTTGAAATTAAATTCAATAAATTAAAGAAAAAAGACAATAGTTCTTTAAATCAATCCACTCCTTCAAATAAAAACAAGAATTCTACATTTTTCTTTACTATCCACTCTATCAATGATCATAATCACCTTTTCCATGCCCATGTCTATGTCAATATTATTAACCCTAGATAAACAATGATTTATCACATTTTAGTATTATTTTTCCTATTAATTTGCTAGCATAACCATATAAATACGGTTATTTTGTGTAATTTTTCAATCCAAAAATTAAAATTTAAACACAATATTTAACTATTCATCACTACAAAATAAAATACAAGGACAAAAATACAAAACTACACAAATGAGTGCTTAACTCGGGTGACATGTCACGCTACAATAGGTGGTGGGATAAAAAACGAAATCATTTTATACAATTGAGTAAAGAAAAATATGCAAAAGCAATTTATGATGCTAGCAAAACCACACGCCACTGGGCATATTCCTAATTCCTCATTATAGCAAAGGTTCAGCGTTATATAAAAACTTGGCTCTTGCAGCAACGTTTGTAATTTCATCAAAAACTGACTCTATAAAAAAACAGATCACTTGCAAGTTTATCCAGTTTTCGACCCGTGAATTGGCAAACTAATCCGTGGAGAGGTCTATAAGCCAGTTTGCCGGTTTTCAAGAACTGGCTGGTCCAATCCTGAAATTTATAACTAGGATTTACTAAACAAGTTTAAAGTTCAGTGTATCAAGAACAAAATCCCCCTTATTAAACAAAGAAACCAAGTGAACACAAGAAAGCAAAAAATGAAATTGTAGCAGTGATTGTGGTTCCATATGTGATTACAGCAGTGCACAGAAATCGTGCAAAATCTATAATTGCAAGAGCACAGTATCTAAATTGTTCCTTCTCCTTCCCCCATCCAACAATATACAAAAGCATGATCATATACAACATTAGTCGAAGTATTAAAATCTGGGGAAGAATTATCACGCTACTATGCCCAATCACTTACTTTAAACATATAAACCACAAAAGATCCTTCTGCTTCCCTTTTATCTTTCTTCTCCATTCGTGTGTACAATCGAAATTGTGTTCTTAAATTCTGGTTGAAACAGAGAGAGGCAGCTACCCTGTGATTACACACCAGTCGAGGTTAGACATTACATAGCATGTTAGGCTAAGCTTAATTAAGTTTCATTTTGTTTCCAAACTTGTTTGGACAAGTTACTATTTTCATTCTTTTTAGCATGAAAAGTTAGTTATTTTGAGAATAACTCCTTATTATTGTCAAATAAGATACTTATTTGCGATTTTGATCAATTATAAAAATTACTTATTTTAATACTTAAAATTAAACATTTTAAGCTTAGCCAAATATGATCCGAGTCCCAAATGGAAGTTTCAATTAGACTGAATACCAAAATTTCCTGTTTTACCATTACTTTGACAGTTACCTGACATCAAACTTCAGCATTTCTAAGGAATTCTGTTGAGCGGAATTCTCTCATCTCGTCTAGCAACCCTTTCAACAGGTGAAATCCTTTGTGGCATTGTCATGCCACCAGAAACAATGATCTCTGCATATCATTTACATTAACCAAAATACATATAGATGTTAATATCAAAATTGATAATGCAAATCCCGTCTTGAGTTTGTGTGCCTAAGCATTGGCTCCGAGTCCCATTATTAATACAGTATTCAATTGTCTCCTTCACATGACACCAGAACCGGTGTCTATACTATAGTCCTCATGGACTGACCAGCAAAGTTTCACTACACAAAGTTGGGTGCAGTACAAATGAAAAGGGAAGAGCAAAAACCAGTATCATACCTATTCCTTCACGAATAGACAGCTCAGGTCTTATTATATCCTTAGAATTAACCAACAATATATCACCTATATATAAGTGATTTGTTGGGACGAACACACTGCATAGTTCTTCATCTCCATTATCAGTCTGTTTAAAGAAAAGAAAATAAATAGACACAAATACATTAACGCATATATCATGAAAGTTTAAACATCTGATGGATGCTGTCACATTCAACTCATAAAGACAAATATTGACACAGTGGACTAGGCCTAAACTATGTACAATCCCTAGTTTATTTGCAAAGGCCCTTACCAAATATTTTCATGGGACAAACCCAAGTTATTAACTTGTATACATTAAAGATAAGTTCTACAATCCACATTAAATCTCGCGGGCACTCTATCTTTTTGAAAGATGAATGAATTGTCACAAAACAAAAAGAAGATGAAAGAGAGGGTCAGATAGTGTTGATAAAACATGATCAAACTTATTTAACTCATTTATTTCTATGGAATTCTATTGCTCCAATCTGATGTCCAACGGAAATATATACAGTCCCATCATTTAAATCTCTGAAATGAAAGACAACATGAAAAGCTATGAATATATGGCTCAGAAAATTAAGTACCAACTTGTTAGGGAATGGGGAAAGCAATAGAAAGTACATCGAAACATAGTCGACTGATTAGTTGGTATACATATTGGCATAGTATATATAGGCTAGATCTAACAATGACATCTAAAGACGAGATAACTAGTCCAGTCTTTAAAAATGAAATGCTATCTTGAAGGATATAAGACCTTTGGTAAATCACGAGTACCTGAAGCAGGACAGATGAAGTGATAAATCCAAATGCATATTCTCCTACTCGTGGATGACGTATAATTGCTACTTCCTTAAATGCAGTAGTATTTTGGTCTGCAAATAATATAAAACAGATTAAAATCAATTAACCATTGAAAGCAAAGGGAAAGATCAAATGAAGCATTTCTTGAGACCCATAAAAGGTTTGAGTGGATCCCCATTTCTCTGTCTTTATAGTAACTGTTTTCATTTCCTTACTGTCCATTCAATATCCCTTTTTTTCCTTTTTCATTGCTACAATATAAATTTCATTTCCTTGTACTTAAGAAATTGCAAATACTAATATTTCCAGTAGAAGGTTAAGTTGCCATCCATGGATGTATGTATGCGAAGGAGGATGTTTGTCAAAGCTTATTGTGTGGATCGCAGCATTTGTAATCATTGCCAACTGACTTTTTAAGTTAAATTCTTTAACATGAAGTGGTAGTATCATAAAACAATTACAATATAAATCCACGTTGATTTATACAGGAAACTGAAGTGAGTTCAATTTCTGACTCATGAAAGACTTCTTTCCTTGTCATTCTTCTTTTTCTTTGTTTTTCAGGGGACGGGAGTCTAAGACAAATGCCATTCTGTGCACAAATAGTATAAGAGGATTCGCATTTTGAATCACTTCAAATGATTAAATTTTAGATAAAAGCATGGATAAATGGCTATTCTTTACCTGGAGAAACTGCAGAACTTATTTGCTTGGAGGCTGAGTATAGATGCTTAATAAACGGCATTCGCTTTATAATCCACTCTCCAATCCAGAAAACTGTAGCACCCAGCCATGATGAAACGAAGACACCAACGAGGAATACGAAAAGTAAAGATGTCACAAATCCAAGACCTGCATCCAAAAGAATCAACTCTACAGGCATACCACGGGTACTTTCAAGAAAAGAGGAGAAAATGAAATACATTAGACTAATAAGAAGGGGGAAAAAGGGTATGCAAGCTATTTACAATAATCAAACTGTATCATATATAACTTCCGAAAGATCCATCTATGAATCTCCACAAGTGGGAAATGATGCCTACTCTAACAATAGAGGAAAACATCAAAATGCTCTTAATATGCCATGAAGGATTCCACATTCCTTCAAAAGCTCTTCTATTTCTTTCCCGCCGTAAACCCACATCAAGCAGTGTGGGCCAATTACCATGCTCTCACCTTCGTCAATACGACTACCACAACAATGCCAAATAAACAAATATGCTTACCAGTGTGGCATCACCTAAAAAACCAAATACGCCAAGTAGTAAATTCCATATGCTGACGCAGTATCCGAGGAGGATAAGCATGTAATTTCTATCCTCTAACTACCAATCTCTGTTTCCTCAAGTTATCTGCAGAGAGTGTAGCTCCTCTACCAGATGTCCATATAAAAGAAGCTTAAATTTCTAAACCCCTTCTGATCCAAACAACTCTCTAGGGGAAATCCAAGGCCATACTCCTAATAAGAAGATGATAGAAATATATAGTAAATTACATTTTTATTACTAGAGTCTCTCCTTTCATTTGTCCTCCTTCCATTCACATTTATCCATACAGCTTCTTGAGAAGACCGTCTTGTAATTCCCAATCTTGAATTGCCCTCATAAACAAGTAAACAACATGCTCCATGTTGCCACCTTATTAATACCTACACGAAGTCAGTCATAGAAGCCATTGACTAAAATATTGAACAATAGACTGAGGTCTTCCTTTAGTGCTGAGAACTGCCACAACAAACATTCCCAATTCCAAGAGCAACTCTCCTGTAAAATACATATAGTTGTACAAGATACCTCCCCAAATCCCAACACCATATGACCGCAAGGAGTTGGGGCTCTTTAGTTTTCCACCCACTCCTCTCTCGTTCATATTTCGCAATAATCAAAGGCTTCCAGAGTGAGTTCTGCTCACAATCCAAACCTCCACAACCACTTGCCCAATAAAGCTATATTAAATGTCAGAATGTCTGATTCTAACCAGATCTGTTAAGAGCCTTCACTAATTTCCAACTGGCCAGATGACTTTTTTATATTTACCCATTCCCTACCAAAAGAAAATATTTCTTCAATTGTTATATCCTCATAGCAACAGAGACCGGTCTCAAACAGAGGCATGTAATAGCAAGCTAGCAACAGTAATCTTCAAAATAATCATTTTGCCCTCCTAAGAGGGTAACTTCTCTTGCATCCTGCTAATTTCCACTCAACATTCTCGATCGTAGGATTCCAGGACTGTACTGATTTTTAACTAGAGCTCAGTGCTAAATGTATGGATTGAGATTTTAAAGGCCACGTGTACATAGAAACAAACAGATCGCCTAGTGAAATTCATGCGACAAGTAATGAATGGATTGCAGACTTACCAAATATGTCAATGCCCAGTTGTTCATATAGTGGACTGAAGAAACCATCAACAAACTGAATAAACCACCAAGTCACAAAAAATGTGACAGCAACAGGAAATAGAACTACACTGCAATTTCAGAATTTAACACAATATTATACTCAGACTCAATGGATTCAGAATAAGAAACAATCAGCTAAAGATGCGAGGCAAAAGAGAAGCTCCTACCATCCAGTCATGAACTTCTTTGAGACCCAACTTTGAAGCACAAAACAGCATGCCTGATCAAATGAAAATACGAGAATATATCCCATCAAAAACGGAAAAAAAAAATTAATACATGCATATACACACCAAATAAGATCAAATTCTAATTCTCCACGAATGAAGAATAGTTGATTATCAGAATCCGATGTATCGCATGAGTTTTATATCATGTTTTGTGGCAAAGACAAGCTTTTAGGTTACCTATTAGTCATGCTGGTCAATTTCTTTTTCTAAGTTATACTAATTGCCCAGGGACTAGGCTGTCTAGGCAAGCCCATCACACATAATATACTTGCTTGCTTTTCATTGTTGGAAGAAATTTGCACTAGAATACTCATTTCAAGATAATAAGCTCCTGACAGAAATGATAGAAAAGAGTGTTTCTGACTTAAAGTGAGTTTGTAGTCCAGTAGAGAGCCAATTTGGGTCGGATTGATATTCAGAGGAACAGTCAATTGTAATCTTCAAGCTTAAAAAAGAAATTTTGTAATATTACCTTCTATTTATTTATTTTTAAGTCCACTTATGCCTAGGTGGGGGATTTTCCATTGACCGATGCCTAATCCATTGGATAAAGAAAATGGTAAAAAAAAGGGAAGAACATGCCTCCAGAATTACATAATGAGGAGAGAAGAAATTACTTTGCAAACTAGTGAACTTGAGAGAGTGCTACTCCCATTTACAAGATACAAAGTATGTTGGCTTCTTTGGACGTAGGCAAATTGTTGCACCAAGTAAAACTTTTGTGTCTATTTTACGTGGATATTTTAACTCTTCCACTCAACATCTAATATTGTGAGATTGTTTCTAAAATTTCTCTCCCAAAATCTCCAACTCCTCTTCTCTCTTCTTTCTGTCACTTCTTCTTTATTGCGCTACCACACAAAGTGGAGTGTCCACCCTTTACCATAGAAGAAAAAACTAATGAGGATCCACTAACTTGAAAATGGGTTGGCAAAGAAGTATACACAGTAAACTTGAAAACAGGTTGGCAAAATCATAAAGCATAACAAGTCCAATAACTGTTGTAATAGATACTATAAGCTTTATAGTTCTGTAATTTATACAATTTTGAATAACTATAAGGCACCATGATGCTATTTCTCTATTCATCCAGCATCTTTTTTTACTCATAACTTCTTATTAAAATATTTCACCAACCTTATAATACCAACGATTTCCATACAAATGTCAACTGGAAGTCAAGTGAGGAAGTGGACCTACAAATGTCCTCAAAACTGGTCTTCGTGATTGCAAAAATCAGTGTTTCATAATGTAAAATTGGATTGAGGTTAGAGAAAATTCATTTGATCCCTGAAGGAAAAAGGTAAAGAAAAGCCAGTGACGAATTAAGTATGTATTACACAAAGCTGGGGAGATTTGCTGACATCTTATTTCCTCTATCTCTAGCAAAAGAAAAAGAAAAAATATTGAAGCATAATCATCCTTTTCATTGCTACCAATTATGAGTCCAAAATTATGTTGCTTTCTAATTTAGGACTTCCAGTAACATTAATCATAAATTCTTATTCAATATCGGTTATTAATCAACAAGATTAAAATACAGATCCAAGACTAATTAGAGCCATGAAAAAACTTAAAATAGACAATAGTTGAAAGTTGAATCCAAAAGGGAAGAAATCTTGAGGTTGGAGAAATAACAAATTCAAGAANGTAAGGGATTCAAGCTTGCGAAATGCCTTTCATTCTTGAGTAAACAGGCTTTGGACACAGGTGCGAGTCTATGCGGAAAGGATAGTCAAAAAACTCTATACGAGACGCGAGTAGTTGGTGGAATAGGAGTAAGGACTTTGTTAGCCCAAGTCCCTTGCTTGAAGAACTATCGCACTTTCAGTGGTACTGAGACTGTCCCTACCACTACCCTTTATCAAGCAGGTTTACGAGAGTTCTGGCTTTCCCAACGTCTGGGGAATTGAATGGATTTCGCACCCCCTATTATATGCAGTCCTTACCTTGATACTCTTACTTCCACTTATTCTCTCCTTGTGGGACTTGTTCCCACTTCAACTCGGCGCTAAGCTGTTTTTAATGATGTTAAGTGGATCTCCACTGTTCAACTAAACAGATATGATGGACCATTTGATTTTCATGGAATATTGAGAAAGCTAATGACTTGAAGTATATTAGGAAGATCCTCAGCCGCGGCTTATGTCTTTCTTTGTGAAGATTGATGGTTCAGATTTTAATATCTAATCAACACTTAAATCAAATATTGTTCTGCTTGGGTAAATTCTCACATATAATTTGAATTGGTGTTGGCAGAGTGGAGCAGATTCAACATTGCAGAAGATTACTGGGAGATTTGTTTTCAGAAGTGCTTTGCTCTACATGCTATTTAGATGTCTTTCTCTCTCCTTATTTTAGACCGTTTGACATATTAAAAACAAATTTTAATAGGTTGAACTTACTAACAAGTCAGTTAGTAAAAGATTCAATCTTCAACTAGAGTTTGGTAATTTCAATGATTTTTTCCTTGACTGCTTAAAGGTACATTGGAATTGAAGTTGCATTTGAACTTAAATGATTTCTCCCCGTTAAATTCAAAGACTATCCATCTGAATCATCAATTTTTTTTAATAAGTCGAAGCAAAATTAAATTACCCACACAACAATGCAGAAAAAAATAATAACTAAATTCAATTCAAGCACAGTCAATATAACAAATTTGTACAAATAAGTTCTAAATATATACGAAATCTCAATTTCATAAGCAGGCAGAGACCAATCATTCAAATTAAATAGGGAAACAGCAATCGAAATGATTGAATCGTGAATATAGGTCTGCATTCAAAAAATCTTCTAAAAATGGGAAAAAAAATATTTGTAGAAAAGATGAATACCTTACGAGTGGAAGAATTTGGAGAATTAGGAGGAGATTTAACGGGATCCTCCGGATCTTCTTCTTCTTCGCGGGACCCTTGACTGAGTGGCACTGACGTTGCATCCTTCTCTTCCGGCATTTTTTTCGATTATGTCCCAAAAATTCACTCCAAAAATGGGACGAGTAGTTGAGATTATGTAAGATGAACAGGAAACAGGATTAGGTGGTGATAATGATACATAATGTGAAGTGAAGATTAAGATTGAAGGAAGCAAGAAAAAATAGGGATTGAAGTTTGCGATTCCTATGCAAGGGTGCATGTGTCGAGGGGCTTTGCTTGAGTTTAAAGGGTACAACTACTAAAGAATGAAGTACTACTTCAGTTGCATATTTTGGTAGGAGTGGGGAACTGGGGAAGGAATGTCGGAAATTTTTTTGCCAAAATTTCTTTCAATTCCACTACGATAACAGACATGGATGACAGATGGGGCTGACTTGCTGACATGGAATGGAAATTACGCAAAATCAGTGCTTTCAAGATTCAATTTCAAATTTCAAATATCAAGTTTTCCATTTAAAAAATCAGACATTTCATTTTTATACAAATTCTAATTATACAATCTCTCCATTTCTTCCACTTTCTCTCCCCAGTCTCGACTTTATCATTTCTCTCTCTCTATCCTCTCCCTCTGGCTGCTTGTCAACAAGTAGAAGACTACTCCGGCTTCGACGATCACTCAAACGGCAGTTGCACAAATTGCCGCAACGGCCAACTGCAGCGCTGCTGCACGACGAACTACCACGCAGGCACCATCCTTCGAGCGACGGCATTTCCACTGCTCTCCCTCTCCTCTCCTCTCTCGTTTCCCTTTCCCATGTTTTGCTGTGATTTTTGAGGTGTTGGTGGTGCGGGGGGTGATAGTGTACTGTAGTGGTGGTGGTGTGTTGTGGGTGGTGCAGTGAACGGTGGTGGTACGTTTTGAATGTGGTGGTGGATCTGTGGTGGGATTGGAGGTGCGATTTGGCAGCGTCGGGAAAGTTCGAAATAGTAGCTGGCGAAAAAGCAAAGAAATCGATAACGATGTTAGCTGGCGACGAAAACAGAGTTAGGGTTGCAGGAAGTTGAAGATGATGAATAGGGTTTGAGCTTAATTGGTTGTGTTAATTGGGTATTTTGTGGTAGTGGACTATAGATTGTGAGTTGGGTCAGGTGCCGAGTGTAAATGGGTAATAATGGAGTACTGTAATTATGCCGGCATGGTGGTGGATCTGTGGTGGTCGGTGTGGTGGTAGTGATCTTTGAGATCTACGAGAAGCGAAGCAGATTTGTGAGATGAGATGGTGGTTGTTCTGTGGTTGTGTGGAGTGGTTTTGTTGGTGGCGATGGTGGTGGATCTTGGTGCTGGTGTGGTGATGTTGAGATGTTGGTGGCGATGGGCCTGTGGAGGTGGTGGTGGATCGGTGCAAAGATGTGGTGGTGTTTTCTGCGATGTGTTGATTTGTTTGAGGTTGTGTTGCCGTCGGGAGGTGGTGGTGGTGGTTCTCGCGGCAACGACGACAGTGGTGCTACTGGAGGGAGTGATGAGGTGGTGGTCACAAGTTTGTGATTGGTGGTGGTCACAGATTATTTGGTTACCATTAAATTGGTTAATCTGTGATCAATAAACAATATGTGACCAATGAAAAAGATAAATTGTGACCAAAAAAAATAATGTGACCTAAAAATTTGTTAATTTGTGACCGATAATTTGACAATTTGTGCATGTCTACTAAGTTGTGATTTATAATATTTGTGATATATAAATAAATTGTGACATTTTAATTTTTTATTTATGACCTATGAATAAATTGTGATCTATACATTTTTTGAATTGTGATCGTAAAATAATTTGTGACATATAAAATTTGTGATTTGTGACCAATGAATAATATGTGACTTATAAAATTTATGATTTGTGACCGATAAATAAATTGTGACATATAAATTTTTTGAATTGTAACCATAAAATAATTTATGACGTTTCAATTTTGATTTGTGATCGATAAATAAATTGTGACCTATAAAATTTTGAAATTGTGACCATAAAATAATTTGTGACATATAAAATTTGTGATTTGTGACCAATTATATGAAATTTCTCACCAAATTATATGAAATTATGACCTTATTATATTTAATTAATAAAATATATTTTTAATTAATTAATTTATAAATATAATTAAAAAAAAATCTTAGATTGGAAATTTTAAACTAGATGTCTTAAATTTGAAATGCGTAAAACTTAAACTCTTAGTTTTGAATTTTTTCCATGGAAAAATTAAAAATTAGAAGGAAAAAAGAAAAAGGCAACGTTCAAAACAGGGAAAAAAAATCATAAATCAGGTATTAACTATCACTAAATTAATTTTCAGGCCTTATGTTTAAAAATTGTAAAAATCAGGTATTTGTTAATTAATTAAATATAATTTATTAATTAAATATATTGGTCACGATTATACAATTCATGGTCACATATGTATATTTATAGGTCACAACTTATGTATTGGTCACATTTTATGAAATTTATTGGTCACACGTTATTTTTCGATCATAAATCACAAAATTTATAATTCGCAAATTTTTTTACGGTCACAAATTAAAATTTTCATAAGTCACAAATTACAAATATTATGAGT
>CAIGRN010004762.1:0-23828 GCA_903798345.1 Fraxinus anomala | reverse complement strand
ATAATCAAATCATAATCTCAAGTTCAACTACATCAAACCCTAGATAATTAAATCATGAGAAAAAGAGATAAAATAATATAATCTGAATTAAAGAGCATGGAAGAGAAAGGACTAAAAAAAAAAAACTGATTTTGCGCCACAATTCCCAAAGTTGCCTTGCGTGTGAATTTTTTTATGTTTTCTCCAGCAGCCGGCTTCTGCGTGTTTATATAAATGTTATTTTTCAACCACCAATCTCCTTTTTCCTCTTTCTCTCGTGGATGTGCGTTAATATCTCTATAATTTTGCAGCCAAAATCTGTGTATATATTTTATTTAATTCACAATCACAATGTTTGACCCCATTTAATTCACAGCCACAATGTTTGACCCCTTTCTCTCCTCTAAAGGCTGTCTGTGTCTTCTTTCTCTGCCCCCAATCTTGTGTATATATTCTATCTATTTCAGCCCTTTTCTGCCGTGTATCTGTATCTCTCCCCCAGCCGCAATATTGTACTCTTTTATTTTTTCTCCCTTTCTTCTCTATTTGTTTTCTCTCTTTTTCCCCCCAACTGCTGCCCTATCATGCGTGTATCATCGATATTTAAGCCACTAGCCTCCATGTTGTGGTCCAATTTAAATTTTACTCCAAGCCCACTTTAGTCCATTTAACTCAAATCCATTTAATTGTCCAATCAATGACACTTTAGTTCCCGCACTTTAGATTTTGCCTTTTTTTTTCCAACTTTTGCTAATTTCATCCACCTATATCACAACATCAAAATTCACATTAAAATTATCTAAAACTTGTAGTAATTAATTAAATATCAAGTATCAATGGCGTCTAAAGTATGCGTGAAATATACTCATCAGAGATGTTAAGGGAGCATTTTTATTGGCCTAAAATGAGGATTGACGTAGAAAGAACTTGTGATCGATGTATAACTTGTAAACATGCTAAGTCTAAGGTACGACCCCACGGTTTGTATACACCCTTACCCGTTCCTAGTGGACCTTAGATCGATATTTCTATGGATTTTGTATTAGGTTTGCCAAGGACTAAAAATGGTCGAGATTCTATCTTTGTAGTGGTAGATATGTTTTCAAAAATGGCATACTTCATTCCATGTCATAAAACGACGATGTCACTAACATTGCGGATTTGTTCTTTAGAGAGGTAGTGCGTTTACACGGAGTTCCTAAGATCATTGTGTCTGATAGAGATGTTAAGTTTTTTAGTCATTTCTGGCGGGTTTTGTTGGGGTAAGGTAGGCACAAAATTGTTATTTTCTACTACATGTCACCCACAAACTGACGAACAAACTGAAATAGTTAATAGGATCATGATTCAATTGTTGAGTACTGTTGTTGATAAAAAATTGAAAAGTTGGGAAGAATGTTTACCTTTTATTGAATTTGCATATAATAGGGCTGTACACTCTACTACTTCCTGTTCACCATTTGAACTTGTTTATGGTTTTAATCCACTAATACCATTGGATTTAATTCCTTTACCTGTGAATAAACGATGTAGTTTAGATAAGAAGAAGAAGGCTGAGTTGGTAAAGGCACTCCATGAGAAGGTAAGGTTGGAAATTGGGAGCAGGCGAATAAGGATCGAAAACACGTTTCATTTGAACCCAATGATTGGGTTTGGGTGCATATGAGAAATGAGCGATTTCCAGAGCAGAGGAAATCAAAATTGCAACCACTGGCGATGGACCATTTCAAGTTCTTGAGAAGATCCATGACAATACTTACAAACTGGATCTTCTAGGTGAGTATATCGTTTCGGCGACATTTAATGTTTCTGATCTCTCTCTATTTGATGTAGGTACAGATTCGAGGACGAATACTTTTGAAGAGGGAGGGGATGATGTGAGCATGGCCGAGTCAAAGCAGAGCCCCGGGAAAGATCCATTGATAGTCGAAGGTGGACCAATGACACGTTCGAGGACCAAGAGCGTGAAAGAGGAAATGGGAGTATTGGCTCAAGCAACGGTGGATGAATTGGCATTATTGACAAGCCAATGAACAACTTTGATGAAAGAGTCGAGGGCCGAAACTAATTGGATCAACATGTTACAAGCAACGAAAGGAACAGCCCAAGCAGACTACTATACGACCACATAGTAGTAATATGCATGCGATCGCATGCATATTTCCCGAGACTTTGAGGGGGCAAACTGAAGACTCTATGCGACCGCATAGAGAATAACTATGCGGCTGCATAGAACAAAACTGGAGAGATTTTTTTTTTTTATTTTTTTGCAAGTTTCCTTGTTTTGTTAGACTTCCATTCCTATTTATATTATTGCCTTATTGGACCAATGTTGCACTTTTTTTTTGCTAGGGTTCGAGGGTTAGTATAAATAGAATTTTGTTTCATTGTTGAAAAACGTTTTTGGATATTTTTTTTTGAGAGATTAATCAAAGGGAAACAATTGGCTTTCTACTTCATTGTTCTTCATTAGACAATATATTGAACTTATCAAGTGATTCTTGTGGCGTTCAAATCCCGGGTGAGATTCCAATTTATTCAATAAAAAATGTCGACGTTCGTATTTGAATCGTTGGTTGTTTTGGTTCGATAATTTCGAATCAAATCCAACTTGATTTACTTTGGCGTTCTTGAGTTCTAAATCAATTTGTCGTGGGTTTGATAGCCTCACTATCCGGGTCCGCATCAATATGATTATTTGATAAAATAACAAAATGGTAAAGTTAAAATTTTTTTTTTTTTGGGAATAATTGTAGCGACGGTTTTAAACATTTCAAAAATATGCAAGCTTTACCTAAACCTTTGATTCGTAACCGTGTTGATTCTAAACCTTTCAAATTGGGTTGTCGAAAGGGCATATTGACAATTTTCATCTAAAAATCGTTAGTGGACCAAAGGTCAACATTTGACCATAATTTAACTAGTTTTAAAAAGGATAAATGATCTTTTAACCTTTTTATTAATTAAAAAATATACTTTGCATTTGAAGTTTCGAACCTTTCAAAATATGCAATGGAGGACCCAAACTTTTAATAAATATGTGACGGAATGAATTATAACGATTTTCATCCAAAAATTTATCAATTGACAAAAATATTCATCTTTCCCGATCCATACAACCACCAAACTCGAAACACGCCTAATCCATCCCAAATATTGAAGAGAATTTATTATTTTTATTTACTTCCACCCAATTTTTAAAAGGATTTTGTTAGGAGGAAATGAATTTTATATGGATGGGGACAATGTGGTCAACGGATGTGAAGAAAATGAGGTGACGATGGTGGCTTACGCTGTTGTAGCTGCAGCTCAGGCAACAGTGCCTATTTAGTGGCTCAGTAGTTAAGGCAGAGGTTGCTTGTTCTATAGATGGGTTAGGGATTGAGGTTGATGGATTAGGGAAGATCGAATATTTTTAGTCAATCTCAACATTACAATAACATTAGGCATTGCCTCATTTCTTCCACCTCCTCTAACCCCATTTTTCTCATCCTCATCAACTATATTTTTCTCCTAATAAGAAAGTTAAAATTTGGAAATAAATAAAGATAGATATGTGAATTTTCTTTAAAACCATAAATAACGATGATGCGAAGGCTTCCCCATGTACCAGTGAGTGGGATAGAGTGGGTAGGTTAGGATTGAGGTGGGTTAGTTGTATTGATCGGGGAAGATGAATATTTTTGTTAATTTACAATTTTTTAGATGAAAATCATCAGAAGTTGTTCTGACACGTTCATAAAAGGTTTAGGACCTCCGATGCACAATTTTTGAAAGATTTGGGACTTCCAACGATATTATCCTTATTTTACCCTATTAAAAATGTAAACTTATGGTTAAACACTGACTCTTAGTTTACTAACATATTTTTGGATGGAACTGTCCCTAGATCCTTTCGCCGAACTAGTTTGAAAGGTTTGGACACGATTGTTACAAATTAAATATTTGAATAAAAATGCACATTTTTAAAAGGTTTGAAATCGTCGTTGCAATTAGGGATAATTGCAGCAAAGTTCCCAAACCTTTTCATTTTTGCGCACTTTACTCTAACCTTTGTTTTATGCTAACAGAGGTCCAAAACCTTTTAAAAATATGCACCAGGGATCCAAATGGATGAAAATCATCTATTTGACCGTTAGTTTGACTAAAATAGTGGAGTTTGACTGATGATGACCAAATTGGGGAGGGGTAAAATAGTTCATTTATAAATTAAAACATTAAAAAATAAAAGAAACAAAAACAAAAAGCAGGGGAAGAAGCAGTTCACCCGAACGGAAATCCACCCCCACTTTCCACTGTGCCGGCATCGTGGTTTGTACCACAGCATCCACGCTGGCAACCACCACCGTAAAACCCTTACCCCGCCATGTCTGAAAAACCACCGTAAAACCCTTAACCTAAACCCACTTCCTGTAGTTGAGCCCAAGGAAAGTCATGCAATTGAGGGTGTGTCTGAGGTGGTAACTGGCAAAATGGGTCTTCCACAATCCGGATTTCTCATGGATATTTAATATTTGGTTTATGTAATTATAGTTGGTTTTTGTGCTTTCATTGATTATTGAAGTCTATTATGTATTGTTGGGGTTGTGAATTTGAATTTGGGGAGAAACTTTGGTGGGTTTTTTGGATTGTAGATTAAGGATGGTGACGGTTTCATGCCGATGGTTGATTTCACGCAGAGAGTTTCAACCGGCCAACTTTCTTTCAGGCGGAGAGTATTGTTAGGGAGAAATATAGATCTATTATTGGGGTTGTGAATTTGAATTAGAATTGTAAATTAGGGAAGGGAGATTGAAGGAGAGGGACGGGGTGTAGAGGTGGCAAGAGATGGTGGAGGCGAAACGGAGCGGGGATATGGAGGAGAATAATAGCTTGTAGGCAAAAAAGGAGAATGAGAGCGGCGGGAAATAGAGGTAGCAACACGGTGGAGATGGTGGTGGAAGGTGGAGGCGTTTCTAATTTTTGGGTGGGGTGGGGTGGGGTGGGGTGGGTGAAAAAGGAGATGAATAGTGGCATTTCTTTTCTTTTGTTTTGCTTTTTAATTTTTTTAGATTAAAATATGTGAAGTTACCATTTTGCCCTTACTCAATCTGGTCAAAATTAACTTTTCTGGTCAACTAACGGTCAAATTTGGACCTCTTGTGCATATTTTTAAAAGGTTTGGGACCTCCGTTGGCACAAAACAAAGGTTAGGGTAAAGTGCACAAAAAATGAAAAGATTTTGTACCTTTACAGCAATTATCCCTTGCAATTATCCTAAAAAAGGTAACAACTAATATAACTTGGTCAATGCTTTCATTATCTAATAGTGTCTATTGTCCTTAATAATTTAATTGACGAAAGATTCTTGGTTACTATTAAAATTATTGCAGGCTCGATTAATTATCTATTAATCATTATATAGGATCTTATATGGACATTACGAAAAAAACAAGCAGTACGTTATTTCCCCTGCAAACAGTGTGAATAGTGAAAACTGAAGGAATAGAGGGCAAATTTGTGAATTCTCTGAAAATATAAAATTATCCACAAGGGTAATTTTAGGGTAGGTTGTATTCACACTATAATTTTTTAATAAACATATCACATTTTAATTACATTAAAGATCATTAACCTTTATTCATTATTACACTTATAAAAACTGAAAAATAGCTGAAATTTTTTGTTGCAATTAAAATGTAATGCAGTGCATACCTAGTTCGACTTCTATACAGATGTTGCCATCAAGCAAGGCATTGTCATTTTCGTCGTATTGTAGTCGGATTCGTTGAAGGTATCATCAGCAACAAAAAAATCCAAATAATGTAACCTTTTCCATGTGCTCACATAAATCGAAAAGATGAGTCTATTAACATGACAAGCAATGGACATTGCTACACAACCCCGACAAGTTCTCCAAACTTAAAAAATAGGGATGCAGACTAAGGCATTATCGATGTTCATAATGTAGAAAAATTTACGGTTTAAACTTTTCAAAGATTGCCTTATCTGAAGTTGGCACCATTGGATGGTTACAAATTTATGTTCACTTGCACCCTTTTTTTTTTATTTTTTTTATTTTCTGTACGACGGTAAAAACCTAGTCTCAGTCGTTTGAAATATGACATTGTTAAGATAAATCTTTCTATCAACACGTCTCTCTTAACTCTACCCTTGCGTACATGCAACCTCTAGTTAATTTTTATAGTCCAAGTTAGCATATGACATTAGTCAGAGCTCTACAATATACGAAGTAATCAAGGTTGCATGTAAATTGAAATAAAATAACATGATTGCACGAAATTAAAGAAGAGTTGCAAAGTTGCAAGTTTTGGTGACAAAACGGTGTAATCTTGAACACCCAATTTTTCATCAACTTGTAGAATGGTCCAAAACGATGAGTCCAAATAATAACACGAAATGTCCAAAAACATCAATTCCTCCTCCCGTCTTAATGCCTCAATGCCCATTGGATTTCACACCTAAGGAGATTACTATGGTGAATTTTTAACTATGTAATAAATAAAATTTTAATCTTTTATATTAATTGATTTTACATTATCAAACGACAATTGACGTGTAATCCAAAATCCATTTTTAATTTGTTAATAATTTATATTAGATATATACGTAGTTGTTAAGGCACAATAATATTTCCTATTGGGCGTCGAAAATGACAAGCAAATGGATTTGACAAGGACTATACACACAAAATAGCGGTATGGCCTAAGTAAATTAATATTAAAAACATAATTAAATAATATAACTTAATTGTCATTAATGAAGTTGAATATTTTAAATAACATTTTTTAAAATATTGAAACTCGGCACAGAGTGCTAATTTAGGACTATTATGAATTGGTCGACACTTTTGTTATCTAATGGAATCTCGATGAAATTGACTGCAGATTCTTGATTCCAGTGAATTAGTGAAAAAATCATTGCAGGCTCAATTAGTTAACTACTAATCAATATAAAAAACTAAATCCCGATTAATTTAGTTTAAATAATTAATAAAAAATCTAAGTTCAATTCAAAAAAAAAAAAAATTATAGACTTCTAATTTTTATCAATGCATTTTATCAATTTTATAAAAATTTAAATATTTATATTTTATTTTGAGAGTCTATACTACAAAATTAAACTCGTAATTAAGCCCTTGATTGGTTTCCATTCTTTTCAAAATATATTTTTTTCTCTCTTATTTTCAATGACACATTCTTTAATAAAATAATATTACATGCAAATTCAAAAAAAAAAATTCTTATTTTTTAATCACACATTTTCCAATAAAATACTATTTCAAAATGCTTTCAATAGAAAAAATGAAGCTCAAATATACTTTAAATAGTAACGGTAGTACTTCGTGTACATAACAATTTACAAAATAGTTTATCGTTAGTAATGTGACGAGATTTAATTGGATCAAATAACATTCCCACTTACATTTTAGCATCTCATGATTATGTAAAATATTATGTAAATAGTTATGCACACGAATATTTTCCTTAATTTAAAGTTGAATAATACTACATGTACAGGAAAAACTTACAGGAAATTTTACTGGCAAATTGCAGCATTTCATTGGATTTTGAACAAAAAAATAGTTAAAATAGCCAATCAGGTGCTATCATCTCAACACCTGTAAAATTTCTTGTGAATTTTCTCTGTAATTTAAAATGATAGAATCCACTATTTTTATCAATTTTACAATAGTATTAAAAGTAATGTATATTTTAAAAGTTTTGCCAAGTAATGTATATTTTAAAATTGCTTCTAATTGCTATGAACAATTTCATATTAAAATCATTTTTAGGGAAGTAAAATATGAAGCAGGGGTAGAATCAAAATATTTATTTTTATCGTTCTACCATAATGTAGGTGGCATAATTAAGATTTTTTGGACATTTTCTAACTTGAGATAGATGATAATTTTAGGAGTTTGATAAAATGCTTTCAATAGAAAAAATGAGGCTCAAATATACTCTAAATAGTAACGGTAGTACTACGTGTACATAACAATTTACAAAATGGTTTATCAATAGATAATGTGACAAGATTTAATTGGATCAAAATTTCAAGGATCAAATAACTTTCCCATTTACATTTTAGCATCTCATCATTATATAAAATATTATGTAAATAATTATGAACAATAATATTTTCCTTAATTTAAAGTTGAATAATACTACATGTACAAGAAAACTTACAGGAAATTTTACTGGCAAATTACAACATTCCATTAGATTTTGAACAAAAAAATAGTTAAAACAGTCAATTAGGTGCTTTCATCTCAACACCTGTAAAATTCCTTGTGAATTTTCTCTGTAATTTAAAATGATAGAATCCACTATTTTTATCAATTTTACAATAGTATTAAAAGTAATGTATATTTTAAAAGTTTTGTCAAGTAATGTATATTTTAAAATTGCTTCTAATTGTTATAAACAATTTCATATTAAAATCAATTTTAGGGAAGTAAAATATGAAGCAGGGGTAGAATCAAAATATTTATTTTTATCGTTCTACCATAATGTAGGTGGCATAATTAAGATTTTTTGGACATTTTCTAACTTGAGATAGATGATAATTTTAGGAGTTTGATATAAGTAATAGTTAACTAACGTAAACTTGAATGAGAAGCTATATATCTATTTGGTGTTATTAAAAATCAGATCTTCAATAATTTTGATAAAATTTGATAAAATATATGATTGAAAATTTGTGAATTCAATGGATTTGTTTGGTTTAAAATCAATTGTTAACTTAGACTTATATTTTTATAAGAATTTAATCCATACAATACATGTGCTATGATAATTATAGAGTTGAATTCGAAAGAAAGGACAATGACTATTAATCGAATATAGTAGCCGAATAAGCTCGAATGAAATCACACCAAAATTGAATTTCGATGTGTTGCCAATGTGTTACACTAATGAGAATCTAACAAAACTTTCAAGACATGAATTCTAGAATGTCAATGGCCACTTTGTTACAAAAGTTTCAAATTAGATGCAAAGGGCAACTCCAACCCTTGCACCAAATCCCCATTTCCCCCCATTTTGCACCAAATATTTTGTGTAATCTCATCCAACCCAACAACAAATTTTGCACCATTTTGCACAAAAATGGTTAATGTCCTCTTTGCCCTTCTTTTCCATTTTGCACAACTTTTGTTAAGGGCATTTGTGTCACTTTCTTGTTATACAACAAATTTGAATTCTTAATTAATTAATTAATTATTATTATTATTTTTAATACTATGATTGTTGTTATTATTGTTATTATTATTATTATTTAATATTTCTTAGTTGTGATTTTTCTATTAATTGCACTACATTCATTAAAAAATAATTACTTAAGTTAATTTTCGCTATGAAAAGCAATTATTTATTTAACAATTGACGTAGTAGTAAATTAAATAAACAAATAATTTTTCATATAAATAAATTATTAATAATTAAAAAATGAAGAAAATAATTATATATTGTTCATTTAGTGTAATTTTTTGTGTAATGGGTTGGAATTGATTTTCAATTTGGTGTAAAAGGATGCAAAACTTACTTCAAATTTTGGTGTAAGATTGGGGATGACATAATTTTTTTAAAGGTGGTTGTACTTGGCCCTTGTTTGAGATCTACTTTAATTTTAATACATTTTCCTATTTCACATTTTCAATTTCAACCATACTTTTTAATAAAATAATATTACATATAAATTCAAAACTTTCTTTCTTTTTTAAATATACATTATCCAAAAAAAATCACTATTTCAAAATATATTTTTCCCTAAAATCTCATTGCCCAAACAAGGACTTGAGTTTTTTTCACATATTTCAAGAATTCAAAAATATTATTTATTTATTCGCTACTTGTATATATTTTAATCAATTATAAATATTTTTCAAACGTCCTTTTCACTAAAGGTCTGTTTGATTGTAATAATAAAAAATGGATGGAAAAAAAATAATTATCTAGAAAATGTTTTGCAGGGAATTGTTAATTAAGTGTTTTAATGAATTCAATATTTTCGTTATGAAAAGCAATTATTTATTTAACAATTGACGTAGTAGTAAATTAAATAAACAAATAATTTTTCATATAAATAAATTATTAATAATTAAAAAAATGAAGAAAATAATTATATATTGTTCATTTAGTGTAATTTTTTGTGTAATGGGTTGGAATTGATTTTCAATTTGGTGTAAAAGGATGCAAAACTTACTTCAAATTTTGGTGCAAGATTGGGGATGACATAATTTTTTTAAAGGTGGTTGTACTTGGCCCTTGTTTGAGATCTACTTTAATTTTAATACATTTTCCTGTTTCACATTTTCAACCATACTTTTTAATAAAATAATATTACATATAAATTCAAAACTTTCTTTCTTTTTTAAATATATATTATTCAAAAAAAAATCACTATTCCAAAATATATTTTTCCCTAAAATCTCATTGCCCAAACAAGTACTTGAGTTTTTTTTCACGTATTTCAAGAATTCAAAAATATTATTTATTTATTCGCTACTTGTATATATTTTAATCAATTATAAATATTTTTCAAACGTCCTTTTCACTAAAGGTCTGTTTGATTGTAATGATAAAAAATGGATGGAAAGAAAATAATTATCTAGAAAATATTTTGCAGGGAATTGTTAATTAAGTGTGTTTGATTAGTATAATTTTTTGGGTGAAAAATTTTTAAATTTTGTGTTCGTTTGGTTTAGTTTTACATGAAAATTGTCCATTAAGGTGATTTTTTTTTTTCATAATTGGTTATAAAATTTGTTTCCATTGCCAAAAAGTAAAAAAAAAAAACGATTTTTTTTTAAAAAATTACTTTTTTATCAAAGTTTAGTATTCGTTTGATTTTGTTTTATATGAAAATTATCTATTAAAGTGATTTTTTTTTATAACTGCTTATAAAATTTGTTTTCATTGTCTAAAAAATAAAAAAAAATAAAAAACAAAAAATTTGAGTAGCCACCTAGAAAAGCTTTTCCCACCAAACTTTTTCCTAAAACAAGGAAAGAGGGCGTGTCGGGGGTGGAAAATATATTTTTTGGGCCAAATTTCTTCCATCAAAAACTTCTTTTACATGGAAATTTCCATTTTCCTAGGAAAAAATTGCATATCAAACACAAACTAACAGGCAAACTCTTTAACTAATGAAGACAAAGGGTTGTAGAAAACAAACTTGCACGTGGAGGGAGCTACTGGCGGCCTAATCTATGGAAGAAGAAAAATCTGCAGGCATTTGGCGGCAATATTAATATTCTCCTTCCACTTTTCCATAATGATTACCAGCTGGGTCTGGAAGTTGAATAGGATGCTGCTAACTTGCCAGTAATATACTCTTATCCACAATTTTACTATTTGGATTATTTTTGTTATACATAACGGTGTAAATATAGCTCCCATCAACTTTTATGTACATAAATTATATATTCCTAGCATTGTTCTACCTTTCGATAGGCGGAAGGTTGGAATTTTTTGGCAATATGGATATCCCGCATGGGGCCACCATGTGAATGTGTGTAAAAGAGTGTTTGGTGAAGATTAAAATTAAATTTTTAATAAATTGTGATAAAAGTTTTTAAAATACGTGATTATAAAAGATGTCGTTAATATTAATTAATTGATTTTAAATCAAACTTATTTCTGATTATGTCCTAAGTGGCTATCAATTCTTACAGAATTCCCACCAGCACTCCATCTCTATATATCAGCCAGCCACCTACAACTAGGACCCAACTACACTCTCTTTCATCCATCTTTCTTCACCATTAATGGGTACTCTTGAAATTGAAGCCCCACTTGAACCCAACAAATCCATACCAGAGGATGCAGAAGAAGACGACGAGATTTCACCTATAGAACAAGTCCGGTTAACCGTACCCATAACCGACGACCCGACCCTCCCATTATGGACTTTCCGTATGTGGATCCTCGGCCTTCTCTCCTGTTCACTACTTTCCTTCCTCAACCAGTTCTTCTCTTACCGGAGAGAGCCACTAATAATCACTCAGATAACGGTACAGGTGGCCACTCTCCCCATCGGGCGGTTCATGGCTGCTGTCCTGCCCACCACAAAATGGACGCTGAATCTCCCACGGGTCGGGCCTAAAGAGTTCAGTCTCAACCCGGGTCCCTTCAACATGAAGGAGCATGTGCTCATCTCGATATTTGCGAATGCTGGAAGTGCTTTCGGGAATGGGCCGGCTTATGCTGTCGGTATTGTAAATATAATTACTGCATTTTACGGAAGGCATATCTCTTTCATTACTGGTTGGCTACTCATTATAACTACTCAGGTACGTTAATTATTCACTTCACTCATATTTTATTTTTTACTCTCGGGGAACTCTCAATTCGAAACAAGTTAATACTAATTTATTCTGCTGCTCCAATTATAGAAACGTTAATGGATAGTTTATGGAATAATTTGAAGAAGGCAAGGTAATACTATATTTTGGATGAAGAGTGACTACTAATTTTAAATATACGAATGTACCCGCTTATGAAAATTGTGCACTCATCATAAAATTCATCAAATGTTAACCTTGAATTGGGTTAACTTGATGGCTAAATTTAAATAAATAAAAAAGTGTGTTTAGACGGATTTGTTCAACCTTCGATTGATAGCCCAAAAAAATGATGAGATACGACTTTTTCCATTGTGTTTTCTTGGATTAATTGTGAATTATTTTACACGAAAATGTGAAAGGAATTGGAAACTGGTAAAAAATGACGATTCAGGAATGGTCCCTTTCTCCTTTTCTGCTGTAAGCTGATAGTGATTTGATGCTAACCCGTGGAATCAGGTTTTGGGATATGGATGGGCCGGCCTTCTCAGGAAATACGTTGTAGAGCCCGCACATATGTGGTGGCCAAGCACACTTGTCCAGATCTCCCTCTTCAGGTACTCTTTCACCTGATTTCTTTTTCTGCTGTTCCTTGTCATTGAACTGTGATAGAGTCAATTATAAACCCTTTGCTACTACTGTTTTCGTGTAATTTTATTTAGTAATTCATATCGACTTTTTAGATTTAGGTAGAATGGCACTGATCTTTGGATGCTAAGTTGGCTGTCTGACTTTGGATTTTTAGTTTATTATTTTCAGTTCCTCTATTTACTTTCTTCTTGAGCAATAGTGACTCCCTTTCAGTTCGCAAACATGGTGGACAAATATGGTTGCTTGTCAATAACAAATTAAGCCTTATTCTATGCTGCTATGGGATTCTTTTTTTTTTTCATAGACTATTTCAATCGGTCCCTTGAATTTTTAGTAAATATCTTTACTTAAAGAACTTTGGTTCAGGTAAAATTTTTAAAAAGTTTAATTTCTTATGATGTCATAATTGACATGAAGATTCTTAGTTTGCTTAGCCATGTGCAAATAGGAGGCTGCAATGACCAATGGGACGCACACTCTCAAGTTAGGCGTGTTATGTTGGTCACCACCTTCAAGTGTCAATGACTTGTCTCTTCGAAGTTCCTTTATTCCTAACAGTCTAGTAGTTACTGAACATGCCCTGATATTACTTGAATTCCTATTGGTTGAGATGTTGGTTCACAGACTATCATGAAATTATGGTTGTTGGCGCTGCACTGACCAACTGTTCTTCCAGGACTGTGAGCCTGAAACACTTAAGACAGTTCACAAACTTTTAGTATGGATGCCAATTTCCTTCTGATTAAAGAGAGCATGGCGAGGTTTCTGGCAGGAAGTGAATGATGAACATGACAACCTTTTCATGTTAGAAGTTTCTTTTATCCCTTTTTGACAGTTTTTTGACTCCCAAGAGGATAACGTATTAGGTGGAGTAGCCCAATCCCCCCATCATCTACTCCATGCTTAACTAATGTGGTAATTTGTTTTGATTTTCCCAATAACAGGGTTTGTCTTGGTATGATCCGATCAGTTCCTGGGACATCCTTGTACTAGTCTGTTATTTGGTCTTTATGATGGCTACTAGATGACCATTGCTGACCTGGATATCCAATCCCTTTCACCTTGTGTCATGAACTCTGGTTGATTTTTAAATTGTTAACTTGAAAGTCCACGTTAAGCATATATATTAGTGTTATTCATCTTTTACGTCCTTTCATGCAAAATTTAAGTAATTGAGTGTCTTATCCTAAGTTATTCACTACTTTAGGCTCTACACACAAAGCATAAACTAGTAATCAGAAAGGAAAAAAGTGTTTTCGTGCTTGATTTGTCATAATTTTCATCCTACAACACTTCTGAATCTGGACTTGCTTTATACAGGGCATTGCATGAAAAAGAAAATGAAGATGGTGATGAAAATGAGGATGGTAGTGTTGGCCAGAAACAGACATCCCGTTTCAAATTCTTTCTAATTGCACTACTTTGTAGCTTTTGCTGGTATCTTGTCCCAGGCTACTTCTTCATAACCCTTCAGAGCATTTCTTGGGTATGCTGGGCATATCCCAAGTCTGTCACTGCCCACCAGATAGGATCAGGTTTCAGTGGTCTCGGAATTGGAGCCTTCACACTCGACTGGTCGGCTGTAGCTTCCTTCTTGTTCAGTCCTCTCATCTCTCCCTTCTTTGCCATTGCCAATGTGTTTGTAGGATATGTATTGTTTATGTATATTGTTCTTCCCATATCATACTGGGGGGTTAATTTATATAATGCCAAAAATTTCCCCTTCTATTCTGCGGATTTGTTCACGGCACAAGGTCAGCCATATAATGTAACAGCAATTGTCAACAAGAACTTTAAGCTGGATCTGGGAGAGTATGAGAAGCAAGGACGAGTCAACTTGAGCACTTTCTTTGCTCTCTCGTATGGATTTGGATTTGCCACCATAGCATCTACACTTACGCATGTGGCGTTATTCTATGGAAGGTACGCCTTTTTCTTGATTTTGTCTTCATTTCCTTGACATTTTACTCAGAACTGCTTGGATAGCCTAAATTTCAATATCTCGATATAGTTTATGCCAGGCTCAAGTAAACTTCTTAATCTCCTCTTCAATCTTATTTATTAGATATTATAAAGAACAAGAATTGCTTTGGTATCTTCCGATTAGTTCTGAATTCCTGTGTAATTAATAACCTCTATGAAGTTCCTCATGGAACTTAGATGGGCACAACATTATTGTTCAAATCCTCAATTTGGTTTGCATAAATCACCTGATATCTCACAATTCAAATCTCCCACCTGTCATAAAATAGAAGGACCATAATATTAACTGAAGAAATCGCATCCATACCTGAATTTTTTCCTTCCAAAATTTGACTTTGAACTCAAAATTCATCTAATTGACTGGAGTTGCAAAATTGCCTCAATATTTTTCACAAGTTCTTTACTTTTTCTATTCAAACTCCTGTGTCACATAATTCTTTGTAAAACCACTGCTTTGGTGAGTAAATTGAAGTCCCAACGTCTCAGAAGTACATAACTGAAAGCCCATTGCCTTTCTTTGGTTGGACTTATGAATTAATTAGCATAATTGTCCACCGTTGATTTTCAGAGAGATATATGATCGCTATAAAGCTTCTTCAAAGGGAAAGGTAGATGTTCACACAAGATTAATGAAAAACTACGAAGATATTCCTTCATGGTGGTTTTACTCTCTTCTTGTGGTGACTATTGGGGCCTCTCTTGCACTCTGCATCTTCAAGAAAAGTGAGGTTCAGTTGCCTGTTTGGGGACTTCTATCTGCAGCTGCCCTTGCTTTTATATTTACTCTTCCAATCAGCATCATCACTGCTACCACGAATCAGGTAATTCCTGGACATAGGTTTATTTTCCATTCTCTGTTTCGCCTCTTCTTATGGAAGATGATCACATATAAATTTTGATACTACGAGAAAAAGTTAGTTATTTCGAGATTATTCTCTCGGTCCTGTTTGCTTACTTTTGTCTCCTTGTCAATGCTACAAGAACTGTTATAAACATTAAGTTTTGCTAATTTCTTATCCTCTCTTCATAGACACCAGGACTAAATATTATCACGGAGTATGTTATGGGCATAGTATATCCTGGAAGACCAATAGCAAATGTCTGTTTCAAGGTATATGGCTACATGAGCATGGCTCAAGCAATCTCCTTTCTTAGCGATTTCAAGCTTGGTCATTATATGAAGATCCCTCCAAGATCAATGTTCTTAGTTCAGGTATGGTTTTCTCATCCAGCAGTACTGTGAAATCCGAAATTTTGAATTGCCATTTTATATTTGTTTGGCTGAAATTGTGCGAAGCAATTTGCTGAGCATTAAGTTCATCTTTGGTTCAAGAACTAGACATGAACGAATCGTATAATGAACAAGGTTTAAGCTTTTTTGTTCTTCTTTGATGGTGTCCAATACTCTTCTGTCATCTATATGGAACGTGCAATAAAATAGAATATCACAGTGACAATTTACAAAGCTTATTAAAGATGCAGTATCAGTTTTTTGTGATCATTATTTCTTCCAAGGATGCATTCATTCTTGCGTACCATGAACTTGACATTTGTATTCCAGTTCCTTGGAACCATGATTGCAGGTACAATTAATATAGGTGTTGCATGGTGGCTTCTGCATTCTATTGACCACATATGCCACAAGGATAAGCTTCCGCCAAACAGTCCTTGGACATGTCCCAATGATCGTGTCTTCTTTGATGCATCAGTCATCTGGGGCCTTGCGAGTCCAAAGAGGATTTTCGGCAAACTTGGAAACTATTCAGCAATGAACTGGTTCTTCGTTGGAGGAGCATTGGGACCATTTATCGTATGGGGGTTTCACAAGGCATTCCCTAAACAATCTTGGATTCCCCTCATTAACCTTCCCGTACTCCTCGGAGCAACTGCTTATATGCCACCAGCTACTGCATTGAACTACAATTCTTGGATTCTGGTCGGGACAGTTTTCAACTTTTTCGTGTACAGGTATCGGAAGAAGTGGTGGCAAAGATATAACTACATCCTTTCAGCAGCCTTAGATGCTGGTGTTGCTTTCATGACCGTGTTGATCTACTTCAGTGTGGGGTTGGAGAATAAAAACTTGAAATGGTGGGGTGCTGATGATCCTGAGCATTGTGATCTTGCCACTTGTCCTACTGCCAAGGGTATATCAGTCGACGGTTGCCCAACATTTTAATTCTATGTTGTCTTTGCGCGTGTTGTTTGAAATTATATATTGCTCGAATATCCACGAAACAAATTTGATGAAGAATTGCTGTATTCTTGCTTGTCTGCTGACTCAAAACTCGACATTTTTTTTTCGAAGATCAGATTATTCTTTAGTTACTTAGTCCTAAATTATAGAGAAAAAAAATCCACTTAATTTTAAAATACATCAATATTACTTTTAACTTAGTATTCTCTTATAATTCTGCAACAATTTTTTTGATCAAATCTCAGTTGTTTGTGCACAATTCATAATTATTTTTTATTTGTTTAACAATAAATAAATAAAGGGTAATTATATTACCACAACAAATTTTATTTCCTACACTACATTATAATCACACTACAATTAAAACATATTTTCAATAAATAGACTACAAAAAATTTACAATTATAGACCTAATCCAAGAATAACTAAAGGATAATTATATTGTCGCCACAAATATTATTTCTTGCACCACGACTCCACCCATTTTAATTCTTCCTAACTAAATAAAATAAAATAAAAAATGTGTTGTACATTTCCCTTATTTCCGCTCCACCAATTCTTCCAAGAATTGATGCCCCCACCATCCCCCCCCACCCACCCATCGGCTAAAAGAAAAAAAAAAAAACCCATGCACATTAAACAATTGGAGTAATGAGGAAAGGAGGAGGCAGCAATATAGAGTAATACCTTTCTTGACCGACAGTGTTTGAAATCTAGACCTTATCGTTGACTTGAATGGAGCTGGTAGGGAATTCAACTGGCATTTGTATTCTGTTTGTCATGGTATTTGATCTGGTTATTAGTTTTTGTTAATAATTTTCCTTAATTGCATTTCAAGAATTTATGCATATCATAATCGAGATAAAACATAATTGTTGTGGTTTGAATCTTTTAATGTATGAACTTTGCATTTGTATTTTAAAATAGGAGTTATATATCTTTTGTGGTGTACGGATGATCGTAATGGAATGAATAAATATATAAGTGGATAATAGATAGGATATCTATGTCATTTTACTTATGGTTATTTAAGTAAATAAGAAAATTGTGGTGTGCTAAATACTTATTGTGGTGGTAATAACCACTCATAAATAAATTGATCTTTGATGTGTACAATACTTAATAAATAAATTGCATTTACTTTATCAAAGAGCAAGTGCCTATTTGTAGTGATCATATACCTTTCCCTACAAGCCATTTCATTTAGGGGATATTTTGTGCATATTACATACCTATTGTCAACGGGGGGTTGAACTAAGCGCGAATATAATCCAAATTAAAATGCCGAATAAAGATCGATTGTATATCCTTGCTTATTCAAGGTGTCTGTGAATCCTTAAGACCTAAGCTTATGGGGCTTTCAGATGCGGGAGTCGACATCAGCTATACTGTCGTGCTCGCACCTGAACTAGCTCTTGATATGTCTTCTATTGAAGGCCAGTGGAAGCTGGTGGATATCTTGATAAATATCGATCCGTAATGGGGAACTAGCATCATTACCGAGTGTGCTTCGACCGTCACTACAAGTTCTCAATACTTAAGCTTCTAATTATCTCATGACAAGGAAAATGGACAATCGTATGTTCGTGGTGAGTCGTGACCACCACCTAATCCTTAAGCCTCGACATAAGATCATCACCATCAAAGCGAAATCCTAAGGCATGTGTACGGAGCTCGCACACAATTCAAAAAGCTTTATCCCTTGAGGGGATGATCTTGAAGACCCAATGAGGATATCTATGTGTCTCTCCATTAATTTATTGATGATTATTGATATTCTATTATATTTGAAGGCCTCAAGGAGGAGTTGAGCTCCTATCAAGGCCTTTCATTGTTAACCCATATGCTGGATATTTATATAAAGCCTCGATTGGGAGGATAAGCCAAGAACCTAAAGTAGAATTATCTTCTTCTGTCCCGCGCTAGCCAAATCTCTTGGGATTGAAAGAGTATCTCCAGGGCAACTTAGAGGATTGAAAGAGTTTCTTAAAAAAAAAAAAAATAAATAAAACCTACAAGGGAGATAAGATAAGAATCTATGGTTGGACTTGCTTCTTTAACAAGTATGCATAAATTAGCTAGGTATTGAAAGATTATCCCCTATAAACATAAAAATTGCAAGGGAGATGAGCTAAAAATCCTTTGTGGACTTACACTTTTATCCTGTATGGAAAGATTGTCTTAAAATTTAAGCTCCTATTTGGTGACATTTTTTGGAAAAACATTATTTTGAATAGTAAATTTTTGGAGAATATGTGGTTAAAAAATAGAAAAACGTTTTGAGTTAACGAGTAGAATATTTTGTTGTGTGAATCTGTGATTGAAAATGAGTATAAAAAGAGTTTTGAAAGAATGAGAGACAAACTACAAAAAGCACTCCCTTAAAATAAACCGCGGATTGAAAACTTATCCAAAATTCAAATTCTTGGGGACTAAAAATCCCCTATATATAGCCTCAAATTGAAAATTTATCCGGATGGAATTTCTTGCCAAAACTTTGGGCATTGAAAGAATATCTTTCACCATACAGACCACCATTATATAGGTTATGAATATCAATCAAAATTCTTCTATATGTGACACCTCAGAATTTTTATAAGGCCGAGATACTAGTTATCTATGGTTTTTTCTATCACAAATGCCTTGGTATCAGCATAGCTAATTATTTTGCTTCCGCACCTGCACATTATATTGTAGAATAGGTAGTCACGATGTAAATGGCAATCCAAAATTTTAGCATTTGTAGAGCAAAAGCATCAAACTCATTCGTTCCACATGAATATGAAACTCATGCTTGAGAGACTAGTATTACATGCTAAAATAATTATTGCCCTTGAGGGTTCACGTCAACCCTACAAGGGCCTCATTATATGTCAGCGTTTCAATTAACATTTTGAATCAAGGTTGCCGAGGCCCATCCAAACCATAAGACGCCTCGACCAACGAAGCACTATATAGCAGCAAGACGTGCATGATCCTAATACTTGGACTAAAGGACAATTGGAAGTCTTGTCCAAACGAAAAAAAAAAAGATAAGGGCCTTGATTCGACCTCAGACATGAAGCCAATTTAAGTAAGCATTCTGACACGATCAAATTGGCATAATCTTCCATACAAATCCACGCGCGTACATAAAAAATTGCATGAAAAGTGTCATGAAAGCACAAAACTTACCAAAATATTGAAATTCGGACTTAGTCATGACTCCCAATATAACGAAGAGTGAGTCAACTCATAAAAATGGCCAAAAAGTACCTAAAAATTGTCTATAAAAAGGGTCATCAACACAACAAAGAAAATGTTAAAAATCAAAAGGTTAAGAAAGCTGAAGCAAGAAAAATCTTAGAAATTCAATCTTCCACTCAAAAAATTCGCCTCGGATCAAGGCAAAATTTTAGGTTAGCACTCTTGAAAATCTTAGCATTCTTCAATTGAAGAGTTTTTTCATACCGGAACTTTGCTGAAAACTTCTTCTTTCTTCCAACAAATAGAAAGCTCGAACAAAACACAACCAAAACCCCCAAGAAGGGACAAAATCTTACCAAAATATCGAAGAGAAATCTCTACGCTAGCATTCAAAAAAGAAATTATTTTTTGAGGTCAATAGAGTTTATAAACAATTTTGAAAAATGCGTAGTTCGACCCTAACAACACCTAGAGGGGGGTGAATAGGTGTATAAAGCGAAATTAAAATTGTTAACGAATTAAACAACAACAAGTCACTTTTTAATTCTTTTCTAGATGATTATTCATGCAAGTCAATTTAGTCTTACGTTGGAATACCGTAGTTGTATGATCAATCAATATAATGAAAGTTGTAAATCAATACCAGGAAACTCCAGGCACTTTGCCAGTCAATTCACTATAAACGAATTTAACAACTTACAATCTATCAGACTAGACGACCCATACTATCTGATCACCCGACTGCACTCCTTACAACTCTTCGTGGATTCCGTGCTCTCCTACACCAATCATTAGCTGTTGTTGTTAAAGCTCTTCATGGAATCTACTACCCTACAACACTCCAAGCCTTGTGAATTCATTAAACTCCCATGGGTCACGAAGAACTACCCGTTCTTCACAGACATGAATTCCTGTCAACTTTTTTCGATCTTCAGAACTCTGACCAGATGTAGAGGAAGTAGTGATTTGGTATTTAAATTTTTGAACTGATGTTTTTCTCTCAAAAGATCTCACGCAAGATGAAGGTTGAAAGCAGTAATGTGGAAGATTCACTTTCTAGACTTTTTCTCTCAATATTCAATTTTGGAAAAAACATGCAGGTGAGTTCTAAAATTTATAGGTAGGTCAAGAAACAAATGGGTTGGGTAAAAAGCCTTGAAATCGCAAAATAAAAATTTTCCGAACAGCACTGTCGCTCGAGCGAGGGCACAGCGACAATCAAGCGATAGTCTATCACTCGAGCGAAGGAGGGGCGACGTTATAGCGACGATATTTCTGATTTTGTAGCTCGGTCCAACCTTTGGCGACAGTCCAGTGAAAATTCGCGTTGTTTTCCTCCTTATTCCAAACTCGAAACCCTAGACCTACTAACTAAATTTTGAACAAATTGTAAATTACCCCTTGAACTTTTACAACCTACAATTAAGTCTTTTTATCCACAGAATTTGCCAATTACAAAATCAACTAAAATATAACAAACTCCCCATTTGACATTCTATGACAAAACTGTAATCTATGTCCAGACAGTAATCAAATAAAAATTACAGACTCAAAATAATGACACAACCTACAACTAACCATTGTCTTGAACAAACTCTGCAGTACCTGTTTCTTGAAATAGACAACTCAAATATCAGTATAAAATGTGTGGAAAACAAGATCAATGATAATCATAGTTCAAACAGTTCAATTGTAAATGTCATTTAAGCAATTGTAACTCACAAAGCATATTTTTCAGTTTTATATATCAAGCTAAACTAAGACATAATATCAATGCAACCCAACATACCAAAACGAAACATTGACACTATCAAAACATCAAAAAACTTAATTTAGGAAAACTGAAGTTAAATATGCAAATACTCCCCCTTACTGCAAACTGTAAAAGATTTTAAAGTTGTAGGTAAATATATCTATATCTCACGCCCAACGACCCCTCAGACATAAAATGTAAAACAATGCAAAACTCAATTTCATTTAATCATTTAATGCTCCACCTGTGTATATTCTCTCTCCCCCCTTTTTGTCACAAATGACTAAGGGAACAATTTCAAATTTAATCTTAAACATGAATATATGACAGTCCAAAAAGCAGTTGATAACATGTACAAGCATAATTAACAAGTAGTAAACCTCCCCACTTACTCAATTTAAGTCAGAATGAAGTAAATTCTATAAATGACCCATGTGTGTCAAGTGTCACTTATTCTCTATGAGTAGGACTCTAAACCTTAATTTTGTAAGAAGGGACATGCTAAATATCACTATCAATAAGTAAATTCCTCTACTTATGAAAGTCAAACCATAAAACAAAGTAGAATCTCTAATATAATGCTCATTTTGTATTAATATTTTCTTTCTCCCCCTAATTTTGAGCATACTTTATTTTCACATATTTCAATATTTTAAACTCACAATTATTTTTCACATTTTAAATGCAAGCTCTTCTTCATTGAGTGACTAAAATGACCTTTGTAACGAGCTTTAGATCGGTTAACCCAAGTCAATTGACCAAGACACCAGGTTATGAGAAATCTCGCAGACTTAATTGCTTTGGTCAAATAAGATTCGAAGAAGAACATAAATATTGAGCTTTTTATAGCATGTGATGATTTTGAGTTTAGGTCTAATAAAAAAGGTCAATTCATGTTCAAAGCCACCTCCTCAAACAATTCACGATAAGATTCTCGAACATCAGTCTCATCATCATACTATTCTTCGGACTTTTCATTCTCATCCTCATTTTCAACATTTTCAATGTCACGGTCAGATTCGATTGTAGCAATCGAGGTGAAGGCTATAAATTTTTGTTCATCCTCACCACCAGACGTCTCATTTTGAGAGCTAGAATCTGAATCGTCACCACTCATGGTCACAGCTATTACGACGTTCTCGACCCGAACTCTTTTTCAAATTAGAACATTGTGACCAAACCCCTTGCACTCATGGCATTGGATAGATTGAGATTTCTTAATGGGAGTCCTAGATGTGTTTTCTCACGTTTCCCTCTAGAGAGTTTATTATGGACCTCACTATTTCGCTCTCGAGGCATTCTCATATTCATCTTCACTTTTTTGAATTTTTTAACGAAATAAGCGATTTCGTCGTCCCTAAGGGTCTCACTATTAGTGGAATTGCTCTCCTTTACTCTAATAATATTCATGGTAATGGATTTAACCCTTTTAAGTTGTGATACGGTGAGTTTATACGTTTGAAATGATCTTTCGAGTACTTCAATCTTAACAGAATCCAATTCCTTACTTTCTTCTATCACAGAGACCTTAGGTCTAAATCTCTCGGACAGTGATATTAGGACTTTTCTAACAATTTTAGACTCGATGATATTTTCACCTAAGTTAAAGTTAGACTTAACTATATCATTCAGTTTCACATAGAATTCATCGAACGATTCATCGTCCTTCATTCTAATCTCTTCAAACTTAGTAGTCAACATCTGCAATTTAGAGTTTTTAACAGTCTTGGTACCCTTGTGTGTGGTTTCTAATATATCCCAAACTTTCTTAGCAATTTCATACATCGACACTC
>CAIGRN010004754.1:0-15518 GCA_903798345.1 Fraxinus anomala | reverse complement strand
TCTTGAGTTTTATAGATTCGGTTAACGTCTAGATAATAGAAATTAAGTTAAATCAATTCTCGTGGGACGATACTCGAAATTTTACAATTTTCACTTTATTACTTGTTAACGAAACACGCACTTGTGGTAATTTACAAAGCGAACTTATTTTCGTGAACAAGTTTTTAGGGCCGCTGTCGGAGATTGAGTTTTGTTTGATTTTAGTTACTTAGACACTAATTCGAACTTGTCTTTAATTTTAATTTACATATTCTATTTTATTTAGTTTTCTACTTAGGCTGAGTTAAGTGCTACTGTTTTTCTTTTCTTCAGGTCTTGCATGCAAAAATCAGTTGGTGGTGAACTACTTCCAACGGATTTGGAGATTGAACGGACTTTTCATCTTAGACAAATGATAGCGAGAACAGCACACCAGGAAAATCAAGGACAAATACAAATGGCTAATCAACAGTTGGAATCGATTGTAGAACTTGCAGCTCCAGCTAATGCAGAAGCACAATATGATGGGAATGCTGTACTTGGGGATTTTTTTATCACCGTTAGTCATTCAAAGCCAATCTATCATTGTTTTCCCAGCATTTGGATAGCCAAATTTTCAGCTCAAGAAAAATATCATCTAACTTTTTCAGAATGGACATCAATTCTATGGAATGACCAACGAAAATCCACATACACATATATCCCGTTTCTTGGATATGTGTCAGCATTTCAAATACTAGGAGATATCAAAAGATACAATAGGTTGTTTCCGCACACTTTTCGGGATAAAGTACTTCAGTGGCTTGATTCACTCCCGATTGCAAGTATAACTACTTGGGATGACTTGGTTCATAAATTCTGCACCAAATTTTTCTCACCGGCCAAAGTGGCAAGGCTAAGGCACGAAATATCATTATTCAACCAAACTGAAGCTAAATCCTTTGAAGGGGCTTGGAACAGTCAACACGGGTTCGACAAGACAACACAAATCAGATTTTTCTATGTAGGACTACTTCCGGCTTTCAGGAGCATGGTGGACTTATCATCAAATGGCTCCCTAACCACAAGAACGATCGATGGAGCTTGGGAGTTATTTGAGAGAATGGCTAGTACTTCAGCCATGTGGTCTTCAAATCGAGTGGGTCCAAAAAAATCAGCTGGAGTCTACGAGGTAGATGCATACTCGGCCTTATTTGCAAAGATTGATTNTTGGGAGTTATTTGAGAGAATGGCTAGTACTTCAGCCATGTGGTCTTCAAATCGAGTGGGTCCAAAAAAATCAGCTGGAGTCTACGAGGTAGATGCATACTCGGCCTTATTTGCAAAGATTGATTCTTTATTTCACAAGGTGGAGAGCATATCACAAACAGCAAATTCAGCACAAGAAAGTCCAATTGTGAGGAGTGTGGGGCAGAACATGGCACAACTGAATGTCTCATCCTTTCACAAGGAATGGAACAAGTGGAGTATGTCCAGTGGGGTCAATATCAGTACAAGATGATGTTGAACAGTATTATTGATAAAGTCAAGATAGGAACTTCTCTATATCTCATAATTAATTAGATTATACCAATGAACGGATTATATTTTTACAGCAACCTAGCAAAATGATTTTTTCATACTACATAACATTTTCCATAAAAAAAAAAAAAAGGCTTTGACATATTGATAGATGTCAATCTTGGACAATAGAGTTAAAAAATTAATCCATATGGATTAATGATAAATTGAAAGGCAATTGTATTTCATCTTATCGTGTTAAAATCAAGATTATAATTTCACGACATTTTCCGTAGTGAAATGGAAACACGATGAGTCACACACAAAATTCGAGAATTGGAAATTTGAAATTGATATTTGACATATCTCAAATGGGAGATTGTAAATATTATGTTCTAGACCTAATTAATAAGATGTACTTAATAGCTACTATTGGGCTTCTTGTTCTTCTGGTTAAGATTAATAATATTAACTAGTTCCCATTAGGGTTAAGAAAACCTATAAATACCTAGTCCATGTTCAGGTTGATAGACATATAATTATTCCTAAGGTGGAGAGCATATCACAAACAACAAATTTAGCACAAGAAAGTCCAATTGTGAGGAGTGTGGGGCAGAACATGACACAACTGAATGTCTCATCCTTTCACAAGGAATGGAACAAGTGGAGTATGCCCAATGGGGTCAACATCAGTACAAGATGATGTTGAACAGTATTATTGATAAAGTCAAGATAGGAACTTCTCTATATCTCAGATTATACCAATGAACGGATTATATTTTTACAGCAACCTAGCAAAATGATTTTTTCATACTACATAACATTTTCCATAAAAAAAAAAAAAAAATGGCTTTGACATATTGATAGATGTCAATCTTGGACAATAGAGTTAAAAAATTAATCCAAATGGGTTAATGATAAATTGAAAGGCAATTGTATTTCATCTTATCGTGTTAAAATCAAGATTATAATTTCACGACATTTTCTGTAGTGAATGGAAACACGATGAGTCACACAAAATTCGAGAATTGGAGATTTGAAATTGATATTTGACATATCTGGAATGGGAGATTGTAAATATTATGTTCTAGACCTAATTAATAAGATGTACTTAATAGCTACTATTGGGCTTCTTGTTCTTCTGGTCAAGATTAATAATATTAACTAGTTCCCATTAGGGTTAAGAAAACCTATAAATACCTAGTCCATGTTTAGGTTGATAGACATATAATTATTCCCTCATAGCACAAGAGAAATAGGCAAAATCCTAAACTTAATTCTATCTAGTTTAAACTCGTAGCTGTGAATTATACGTTGGGTTGAAATTCCAATTTGTTCATGCCTTATAAATTTATTTCAGAGATTGGATAACTGAACAACCGTGGAATACTGAGATTGCTGCCGATTAGATTTGGAATCGTCTCAATTTATGAAATTCGCTAAAAAGTATACATCCTATCACATATTCTACTTAAACACAAAGTGATCAAGATTTTGAGAATTGAAACTTATTTAATTTCTTGTGTCCATTTTTAATTAACAGTCAAAGACTGTGCAGATTGGGTAAACGATTCCGCACATAAGAAACATGAGTGATGAGTTTTCTACTACTGCACTTAAGTTGTGCATTTTTCTTCTCCGTTCTACTACGTCCCGTCACCAAAATTTATTTAAAAAATGACATTCGGATTGAGTTCCATAATTATATCTTTAGTTCCTATCATGTGGTTGTTGCATAGGCTATTCAAATACCATAGACTGTGATTCATAATCACTATCCTAGCATGAATAGAATAAAATTCCTTCTTTCGATTCTTTTAAGAAATTTGTTACGTTTTTGTCGTTTATCTAATCTAAAATTTTTTTATTTTTTTAAAAATAATTAGGTGTTTTTCATTTCGACATCTAAAATTACAATTTTTAGATTCATGAATTGATATTATTATTAGTTTGGATAATGCAAGAGTGAGCACTACTAGAATTTTGAATTGCCTCACCTTTTTCATTCGCATTGCTTCTATTTTTTTTTCCTTCTTCCACTTGATTAGATTGTGCTTTTTTAGAAACGTGCCTTCGTGTTGTTTTTTTTTCCATGGTCACTCAAAACGGAGAAGACCCTATAAAACATTGGGATAAAAATAAAATCAAAACCAAATTAGAAATCATAAACAAAGATATAAAAATAAGAACGACAGAAATCAAACATATAAATCAAAACATTGAAGACTTTAATATACAGATTAAAGAGTTATTAGATTTAAAGTATTAAGACCATTTAGTAGTCAACATAGATCAGCAACCTTTATGGTGAGAAATCATAGTGAAATAAAATAGAAAAAGTAAGAATGATTATAAATTACAAAAGATCTAATGATAATATTGTAGAAGATGGATATAAGATACCACGTTAATGAATAAAATGCAAAATAGTAAAGTATTTTCAAAATTTGACTGTAAATCTAGATTTTGGCAAATAAAAATGGCAAAAGATAATATTCTTTGGGCAACCTTTACTACACCACTAGGACATTTTGAATGGTTAGTCATGCATTTTGGATTAAAAACTGCACCTTCAGTTTTTCAAAGAAATATGGATAGTATTTTTAATTCTACTCCATTTATGTGTGTATATATAGATGATATATTGGTACATAGTAAAAATCAGAAAGAACATATGAAGTATTTAGAAATAGTTTTAAATAAGTTTATAGAAAATGGTTTAATTATATGTAAAAAGAAAACGAAAATAAATAAACAAAAAATTGAATTTTTAGGTATAATTTTAGGAGAAGGAAAAATACAGTTGCATATAGTACAAACAATTCTACATTTTAAAGATAAAATAGAACTAAAAAATTACAAGCTTTTTAAGGAATTTTGAATTATGCTAGACATTTTTTTAAAAATTTAAGAAAGAAAATAGAACCACTATATAGTAAGTTATCTAGTAAATGACAAAAATATTTTAATCAATCATATATAGAATAGTTAGAAATATAAAAGAAGTTAAAAATTTACCATCATTAGAATTACCTTTAAATAGTGAATATAAAATAATAGAGACATATGGATGTGAACTAGGATGTGGACGAATTTTATATTCCAAACCAAATAAATATAGTGATGAAAAGGGAAAAAAAGATTTATAGATATGCTAGTGAAAAATATAAGATAAAAGGAAAATACTTGACTAGTTTGGACTATGAAATAATGGCCATCATACATAGTATAGAAATCTTTAAATTATTTTTAAATACCGAGTTTACAATTAGGACAGATTGTGAAGCTATAGTAAAATTTATTAAAACGACAAATTTTGATAAAATAAGATATAAAATATGGTTAAAATTATATGAGATATTAAATAGCTATAAAATTAATATAGAACACGTAGATGGAAAGAATAATGTTTTAGCTCATAATTTAAGTAGACAAGTTATTAATTTTTTAACCCATTATTTTCATGGTACAGATGTCACTCTAAGAGTGGCCCCATCACAAGGATCTAATCTCCGATTCAAAAGAACTAATTTAGAAAGACTACCAGAAAATTTTGATAAAATAAGATATAATGTTAAAATTATATGAGATATTAAATAGCTTTAAAATTATTATAGAACACGTAGATGAAAAGAATAATATTTTAGCTCATAATTTAAGTAGACAAGTTATTAATTTTTTAACCTATTATTTTCATGGTGCAGATGGATCAGAGGATGAACTTTGAGAATATCACTCTAAGAGTGGCCCCACAAGGATCTAATCTCTGATACAGAGGAAATAATTTAGAAAGACTATAAAAAGGGGAGCGTTATCTACTAGATAATCTCTGGATGGCACGTGACTCTAAACAAAAATTAGACAGTATTAATGCTTTAGCTAACCATTTCAGACAGATACACAATCAAGTGGAAAACAGAAATTTTAGTTTCTTTGCAGTAATTAAAGGTAGAAAGCCTAATATATATAATTATTGACAGTAGTATTGCAATAAGTGGAAAGATTTCCAAATCTCCCTTTTTAAAGGATTTAACACATTAAAAGAAGCTTTAAATTTCTGTAGAGAAATGATAGGATTTAACTTTTATATATCTGAAAGGGTTTGATAGACTATGACTAAGCAACCCTCTACTTTCTCAAGCATCATCTTCATCCTCATCAATACAACTTTGTGATAGTTGTGAAACTATGACCAATGTTGTTAGAAATTTAAATCTTAGAAGCAATTATTAGAAGAAAGATTACAAATCTTTGAAGACGAAATCTCTTCATTTCAACATACTATTAGTAAATATCAAAATGAGATTCTCCAGTTACAAGACAATTTAAAAAGAATAAGTTCTAGAGATGTTGTTGAAAGATCTATCTCTAAAGATATTGCATCTACAAGTAAAAATTATTCTGATAAAATAGAAAGACTTATTGAATTAATAGTTGCATGGCAAAAAAAGACTTTATATGAATTAGAATAGAAAATTGACGATTGTGCCAGTATTGTCCGAAGTGCTATAAAAGAGTCAGTCATACAAGAGATTATCGATTTCTCTCAAACTCTAAGCTACTATCATAACGAAAATCGATGCTTTCTTAAACATGGCCCCAAATATGAATTAGCTATTAATTCAGCTTTTCTTAGACACAATTATCTAACAATTTCTTTTGACTATACAATCTTTGAAGAAGAAGACCTTTTTTTATCCAGCACTAAAGTTTAGCATGATAAACACCATTTAATGATTCAATTCATTTTCAGACAATCTCTTGTAAATAATGGTTAATAATTCTAGCTTATCACCATATTTTTAATATATGAAGGAGCCAAAATATTTATACCTTCCTCTAAAACTAGTACAAAAATAAAAATTAGAGAGATTAATTACGAAAGACGAATCTCAGAGACCGTGACAATAATGGAAGTTCAAAATAATAATTCTAGACTTGTAGCACAATGAAGCAATATAGTTATTTTATGTCAATAACATCTTGCTATAAGAGTTAAAAACAGAAAAAAGTTCTAGTACCAAATATTCAACAAAAAGATTTATATCTGATGGCTTTTCAAGAAACAAATGATGAATTATCAGAAAGACAATCAAACATAGAAGAATAATAATACATATCAGATGACCAAATTAATGAAATGGATGCAGACCTAGAAGAAACCTACATAGAAATGATGGACATATAATCAATAATTAAAGGAGAAAAGACACAAAGGAAAAATCTAAAGATGATGAATAGTGTTTAAATAACAATTATCAAGCAAAGAAAGTCAAAAAGTTGGAGCTTGAAGACAAAATTTTCAAAAAGAATGTAAAGCGACATATAATTCTTTAATTATAAATGACACACCTGTAAAGTTATACATTATTTTTTCTTTAATTGTAAATCACAAACCTGTAAAGTTGTACAGTATGATAAGAATAGAGGTGATGTACCATCGTCTATAAATACCAACATCACCTACAAAAAAACACACATTGAGAAACAAAAACAAAGTACACTATAACACTCGTACTCAAAATTCAAAGACATCCTTGTAAATTCAAAGACTTCAGAAAAAAAGTAAGTCATTTTTACACTTTCTTTAGTTTATTTTGTTTACTTTATTTATTTTTGAGAAAGGCCTAAAAGAGGAAACACCAAGTAAGCGATTAATTTATTGAAAAATTATATTTTATTAATGGAGCTTGATTAAGCCTTTTAAACATGACGGAAATCTTTTTTTTTTTTGGTTACAATTTTAAGCCTTTTTAGAAGGTCAAGAAAAAAAAATTGAGAGAGAGTTAAAAAAATCTAAAGAAATTAATTTTGCTAAACGATAAAGTACTCTAAGGCCATTATAAATATATTATTTTTAATTTCCGATATTTTATACCATTAGATAGTTATACGTCATCCACTTTGCTTTGCTGCTCTTTAGAAAGTTTTAAAGAGTTTATTAATATCCGTCTAGAAAATCGAGAAATTGGTTGATTAATTATTATACAAAGCCACATATTAGCTGCACTAGATAGAAATAAAGGTGACTCATATTTATAGATCAAGAAACAAATCAGTTTCTTGATAAAAGATCCTAAAGATTGTAAGAAAAGACAAAAAGTCATAAAAATTATAAGAGAAAATAATAATAAAAATAAAAATATTCCATTTTTAAGAGAAAAGATTTTTTAGAAAAAAATATTGGTATTAGAGCCATTTCTTAGTCCAAAGTAATTAGTTTATGAAAAGAATAGATTATTTAAATATAGAGATTCTAGGAAATTTTAAAAGATAGTCCAGATGTAATTTTTATAAAAAAATTAAACAACTTTTACATTCTGAAATAAACAGCTAAATGGTACTGTAGATTTACTCATAAATTTAGAAGAAAACTTAGAAAAAAATAATTCAAATAAAACGGTCGAAACTTTATTAGAAAATAAAAATAAAAATATAAAGACTTTAGAAAGTAATTTAGAATATATTAAAAACCAAAACACTGAAATATTATAAAGAAAATTTAATGATACAGGAGAAATAGATACTAGTCCTAATTTAGAAAAAATAGAAAGTAGATTTAAATCATTAGAAAAAGAAAAGTCAATCGATACTAGACAAGATTTAGATAATATAATAAATAAACTAGAAAAATTAGATTTAGGTAAGGTCAAAGAGCCTAGTAGATTTAAGAAGACTAAGTGCATTTATACGTAATGGATAAAGGAAAACAAATTATAGTTAGTAGTAGTCGATTATTTCGTAATCCTTTATTAAGGATATTAAATAGAACAACGAAATCTGAAACAACATTAGAATCCCTAATAGATATAGAAGAACAGATAAAGACGTTTAGACAAAATAAATTAAAATTAGTATAAGTTTTAGACATATATGAAAAAGGAAATAGGTTTAGCAAATCTTTAATATATCAAGATTATGGTGAAAGATATGTTTCTTGTACACATGAAAATCAATTTATATCTCTAAATTTAATAGAAAAAGAATCTTATAAAAAAATTATTATTTTTATCTTCAACAGACTCATTTAGGATTACTAATAATATGAGTAAAAAGACTTCATAGAGAAAATTTAGGAGCTTAAGTACACACACAAAACAAGGATTATTAGGAAACATGGAATTAGACATGAATAATAAAGACGGAATAATATATTTTACACCAAATTATTTAGTTAGAAGAAAAAGTTTTTTTATAAAGATATTAAAATAGGAATAAATAATTAGATTTAGGTAAGGTCAAAGAGCCTAGTAGATTTAAGAAGACTAAGTGCATTTATACGTAATGGATAAAGGAAAACAAATTATAGTTAGTAGTAGTCGATTATTTGGTAATCCTTTATTAAGGATATTAAATAGAACAACGAAATCTGAAACAAGATTAGAATCCCTAATAGATATAGAAGAACAAATAAAGATATTTAGACAAAATAAATTAAAATTAGTATAAGTTTTAGACATATATAAAAAAGGAAATATGTTTAGCAAATCTTTAATAAATCAACATTATGGTGAAATATATGTTTCTTGTACACATGAAAATCAATTTATATCTCTAAATTTAATAGAAAAAGAATCTTATAAAAAATTTGTTTTTTTATCTTCAACAGACTCATTTAGGATAAATAATAATATGAGTAAAAAGACTTCATAGAGAAAATTTAGGAGCTTAAGTACACATACAAAACAAGGATTATTAGGAAGCATAGAATTAGACATTAATAATAAAGACGGAATAATATATTTTACACCAAATTATTTAGTTAGAAGAAAATGTTTTTTTTGTAAAGACATTAAAATAGGAATAAAAACTAAAGGATATCAAATGAAAAGAGATGAAGATAATTTATTAATTTGTACATGATTCATAAGGAGACTTAGTGAAAATAGTACTACCAACTATAAATTAGAAAATAATCAAATAATTACATTCTTAGGACAAAAAGGTATAAATAAAGGCCCTCCCAGTAAAGAAATTATCTTTAGAAACAATTGCAAGATTTGATTAGAATTTGAGAATTTTTTTAGAGAGACCTATATTAGTATCAGAAGACAATATCATGTATAAAATAGTAATTGAACCCTAAGTATTAGATTTCGAAATTATAATTATAAAGCAGAGCAGACAAAGTGTTAGGTTTTTAGTATTAGCGATTCTGTTGACAAAATAACTAATTTGTAACGTGTTGTAAAAGTCAAAGACCTATGGTACAATTTGTATAAATTGAGTTATAAGGTCTAGGGCTCGAGCATGAAAAGAGGGGAAACACAGCGCCTCATTTTTGTTACCCTATTGCCTGGACACTACTCGAACGACAAAAATAGAATCGTCGTTGTAGCCTGTCGCCCAGCTCTCGCTCGAGTGAGAGGCCGTCGTTCGCCCTTCGCTAGCTCTTCGCTCGAGCGATAGGTGGATCTGGAAAAACCCTAATTGCTATTTTGAAATATTTTTTTCGGCCATAAATAGACTGGGCGGGTGTCGTTTTCTGCCTTTCTATGAGATGTCGCGCACCCAAATTAGCTTTCTTGGAAAGCTTTGCCAAAAACGATGTCGTTTCGTCTGGCTGGATCTGGCCATTAATTTTCTCTCCTATTTTCTATCTAACGGTCTAGGATATGCCTATTCATCTCCCATCTCTTTATATATATTTTTACCATTCATTTTAACACTTTTACTCTCGGATTTTTCTTTGAAAGAAGTAAAAGATTTTCTTCAACAACTTTTCCGTAAAGTTTTATTTATTTTCTGAGTAAGGTCGTTCGTCCCCAGGTATTTTCCTTAACATAACCATTTTTATTAGATTTTGAAAGATTAGCAAGTACAGCAGGTTTAGCACTAGATATATCTATACTTGAAAGATTATATAGAAAGATACCACCACCATGGAATGATAAGATTAGAAAAGATTTAGAATCAAACCAACAAGAGATGTAACTATTAACGCTACCATAAAATTTATAACACACAAACTAAAAGATTATTGTATAGAAGAAGTAGCTAGAAAACAAATAAAGAAATTAAATTATTCTTTTTGCTCATATTTATATACACCATAGACTTATGGTTATAGAAGAAGAAAGAAAAAATTATATAAAAAGGATAGAAAATCTAGATATAAAAGATAGTATCAAGATAAAAAGAAATATAATATTAGACCAATTAGGACATATTATAAAAACAGAAGACTCAATTATAATAGATAAAAAAGATTGTAAATTTTATATTTATGGAGACCCTAGACATTTTGCTAATAAATGTCCCAATAAATATAAAAATAAAAAAGGTATAGCTACATTTACGATAATTGAAGACATACAGTGTAATATTATAAAATTATCTGATTATAAATCTTGTAGTTCAATATATAGTATTTATACAAATAATGTATTAGACAATTTAAAAATTATAAGTAGTTCTGAAGAAAGTTATAGCAATTTAGAAGAACTAGATTTTTCAATTCTCGATATAAAAGTGATGAATATAGAACAAGAATGTGTCCATGAATGGATTAGAGGATATAGATCAATAATGGATAAATGTAAAATCTGTAAAATATACCTAGGATATAAAAATAGAAATCAATGCAAAAATTGCTTAGAAATCCAATGTAATAAATTCTTAAGAATTAAAGAAGAAGCTATTAGCAAAACTAAAGACTATAGTGAAGATATAGAAAGATTAGAAAACAAGATAGTAAATACAAATAGTAGAATAGATAAAATATATGAAACTATATGAGAATTACAATATAAGATTAGAAATTTAGAGGCAAAAGGAAAACAATTTATAGATAATTACATAGAAAATCAAGAAAAAATAATTTGTCAAATATCTAGAGTAAAGCCAACTAAAAGCCTCCGAATACACATATAAATACAAATAAATAAAATGATAAAACTAAATTTAATAGCTTTAATAGACATATATTGTACATTTAATATAATTAGAAAATACTTAGTTCTAGAAGATTGTAGGCTTCTAAACTAGAACACGTACTTCCCCACCTTATACCGTTATTATGAAAAACGTCATTACCTTTCATTTTTGGCATTTTCACCCTTATTTCCACAGTTCATAGTGTAAAATGTTATTTTCATCCATTTTCTATATTAAAAATTGTGAATGACGAATATACCTTCTATTTAAATAAAACAAAAGGAAAAAGAAAAAAAATAAATTGCAACCATAGTCCCAATTTTTTTGAAAAGTGCAAATAAGTCCCAAATAAATTATTAAAATGATAATTAGCACATAATATCCACACCTTTCATTATTATTGCTGACATTTTCATCATTAATTATGCATTTGATTATGCAAATCATTATTTCTATTCATTTTCATCCAATTTCTCAATAAAGAACTGTGAAATAATAAATATACACTCATATTTAAATAAAAAATATATTTTTTAGTTTCTAATTCTTTAAAAATTTATTTGGGACTCGTTTGCACTTTTTTTTTTAAAATTAAAAAATTTAAATAATTTATTGGGGACTTGTTTGTACTTTTTTTAAAAAAATTGAGACTATAGTTGCAATTAATTATTTAATTTTTTATTTAAATAGGAGTGTACATTCGTCATTTTACATTTTTTATTGAAAAATTTGATGAAAATGGATAGAAATAATGGTTTGCGCAATTAAATATGTAATTAATTGTGAAAATGCCAAAAAGATAAAAGGTAAGGATGTTTTTTGCAATAATAGTGAAACGTATGGGACATTATGTTCTAAGTACCCTTATAATAATTTATTTGGGACTCATTTACCATTTTAAAAAAATTGGGACTATGATTGCAATTAGTTTTTTCTTTTTTCTTTTGTTTTCATTTAAAGAGAATGGTATATTCATTACTTCATAATTATTAATTGAGAAAATGAATGAAAATGACATTTTACGTAATAGAATGTGGAAATAAGGGTGAAAATATAAAAAAAGTAAGGTAATGACTTTTTCACAATAATAATGTAAGGCGGAGCGTTATGTGCTAATTACTCGTATATTATATATATATTTGCTAAAAGATTGATTCTTTGCTCGTGCTAGAAGACATTAGTTTAACTCTTACATTCTCATTTTTGACAAGTCTTTGAATTCTTCAAAAGTCGAGGTTAAAAGAACAAATTTTGCGGGTAGGCTCCTAACCAACTCTTCGACGATCACTTGTCTTGAATGGTATCCGTTAAATGAAAAATCTACAATTGTATGGATTAAAGAAGCAATAAAGGTTGTGAATAGTGTCAATCCCTATCAAGTTTTGTGTAAATTAACTAACTTCAACCAAAATAAAAAAAAAAAAAGAAAAGGAGGCGACAAATTGGAGTGTTGGCCAGTTTTTAACTACATTAACTAAAAGAAAGCTTTAAAGAATGTCATGACAAACTTTGAGGAAATTTGAACTACTGAAGGTACTATGACTCATACTTCACCTATACTTATTTGCTAAAAGATTGATTCTTTGCTCGTGCCAGAAGACATTATTTAACTCTTACATTCTCATTTTTGACAAGTCTTTGAATTCTTCAAAAGTCGAGGCTAAAAGATCAAATTTTGCTGGTAGGCTCCTAACCAACTCTTCGACGATCACTTGTCTTGAATGGTATCCGTTAAATGAAAAATCTACAATTGTACGGATTAAAGAAGCAATAAAGGTTGTGAATAGTGTCAATCCCTATCAAGTTTTGTGTAAATTAACTAACTTCAACCAAAAAAAAAAAAAAAAAAGAAAAGGAGGCGACAAATTGGAGTGTTGGCCAGTTTTTAACTACATTAACTAAAAGAATGTCGTGACAAACTTTGAGGAAATTTGAACTATTGAAGGTACTATGACTCATATTTCACCTATACTTATTCACTACAGTTCACAAAATCTTGTAATTGACAATATTCATTCGCGTAGATTGATATTGTCTCTTAATTATTTCACAATCTCTCACTAGTCCATGGATTCTATGTGAGAATTGTGAACCCACAACAATACATTAACAACAAATTTGACCTCTCCGTATTAGAATGGGTCCTTAAGTAATTTATTAGCCATGTAAAAATGCAATAAGTTCAATAAAAAATATTCGATCAGAAATTCACTTTAAATCAAAAACGAGAAATTAGAATTGAAGAAGTACAAATTACATCATCATCCTAGTTAATTGAAAGTTAGCTACTCAATTTCAAATGGTACAAACACTTACAAAACAGGAACAACATCCCCAGGGTTGAGAAAATATCGATAACAAATAATAGTTGTAGAATATCAAAACTTGAACTTCGATACCTAAATCTAGTTTTTTTTTTTTTCCTATGTATATTCCTCCAAGATTCAAGAATGTATAATCTTTTAATGAGTAAGACTTAGGTTTATATAGGTTTGGAGTTCATAAAATCATAGAATTTTCATGTGTGTTTTGAAGATACAACTTTGAATGCTCAAGGAAGAATTTTGTTCGAGCCCTGCTTAGATCGAGTGAAAATTAAGTCCAGATCTTTATTTTTCAATCTCTCATCTTTCACTTGAGTCAGATCTTTCGCTTGAGCAAAGAGAGGACCTTTTGTGGTTTTGGCACTTGTTTGTCTCTCATTCTTTCAAAACTCTTTTCTATCTACTTATTTTCAACCGTACGTTCACACAATAAAATATTGTACAAGTAAATTCAAAACATTTCGCTAATTTTCAATCACACATTCTCTTAAAATTCACTAGACAAAACAATATTTTCTCAAAAAAATGGCCACTAAAGAGGGGCTTACTTGAGGGAAAGTAATTTCGCTCTAACAAAATAACTTCGCTTCAAAATGTTGTGTTTCACTTTTTTTTCTTCTTCGGCCTTGGGGAACTCATCCTCAATTAATAAACACTCATTTCTTCTCGTCTTCATCATCTTTATCATAAATGTATCTAAGCTCGAGTTTCTCCTATAAAAGCAACATTGAACCAAAAATCAATAGAAATAGAATCCAAATAGACTAACAAATTATTGTAAAAAGGTTGAGAGAAGTGTAGATCAGTATCTTCACAGCTTTTGATTTGATTCACGATCTGAAACTGATGAAGAGAAATCACAAACTGTTTCACTTTCTTCCATGTTTAGATTGTCAAAATCCTTCCAAAAGGATTGAAACTTCAAAGCAAATATTGACTATTCCAATAATGTGTTCTCCTTCAAAAGTTGGATCCTGACTTGGCGGTAAATAAGGAGGAGGCAGAATTTGATGCCTTTTGGCTGAAATTTTGTGCAAGAATTCAAATAAATTGAAGCTACTCCTTCTCTGGCACTGCATGACTTGGGCAAAAAAAATTGTTGGTTGTGCAAGGTCCAAATTCTTTACCAAGCGGCACATGCCACAAAGAATAACATTTGCTGAATTTTAAAATTCAGCACTTTGCCAGGGTATTTTTTATAATCCTTCCTGCGTTTTATACCAAATTTATTAATTATTTGGGTAGGGTTCTAAAGTTGATAACATTGATTATCACTTAAGATCAAAGAGGTTATAAACAGAAAAGCTTCATGTCCGCCAGTTCACTCCTTCACAACGAATAGTGATGGCATGAATAAAGGGCACTGAAGCTTATTCAAAATTCTCGAACTCCAATTCTCAAACGCAATATTCTTGAAATGGCTTCTCCTTGTAATTAAAAACATCAAAGGGCATTGAAGTTTGGGTTGGGGTGGGAGAATAGAATCTACTTTTAAGTACAGACTGAGCACAATGTCTCTTTCTCTTTTTATTCTTTTTAGACAAAGCTGATTTATAGGGGGAATGTTCTGGTTAGTGCATACTAGGCTGTGGAGTTGTTGGGTTGGTTTGTGTTTATGTGTTTGGGAGAGGATTAAGTGATTGAATCATTGCCAAATCCAATTGGCCTGAGGATATCTTCAAAGCAATCCCTTTTCTTTATGTCAGAATACCAACTGTCCTTTTGACCTGCATTGACCGTAAAATTTACCCTACCTACCGACCAACCAAAGAAAAAGATGAAAATAGCACTATGTGCATATTATTACAGTGTGTGAGTGACATATATATATATATATAT
>CAIGRN010004691.1:0-12140 GCA_903798345.1 Fraxinus anomala | reverse complement strand
TTTATATATTTATTAATAAAATATTTAATTAATTAATTAAATCATATATAAACCCGATTTTTGAAATTTAAAACCTATATCCTTAATTTTGAAATAATGTTTACTAAAACCTGATTTATGTATTGTTCCCTTATAATAATAAAGCCTGTAAGGTGTACAACAGCTCAAGTGATGACTAACATATTGGGCCTAATTACAATATCATTGCAAATCATACATTTAACCCGTAAAATTTACAATCAAATGAAAGTACACATAGTAGAATTATTCTAACATGCTAATCCCGGAGAAGCTTTTCTGCTCTCCTTTCCTTACTTAATATCCATTATTTATCAGTTAAATAATTGGTAAAACAAAACAAATTATGACTAATTATAGTGAAATTAATTAATACAGATTTGATAGAGACCTCAAGTGGCGAACCGGAGTTGAAATTGTACCAATATTATACAGCGCACTAGCTCCAATGGATTCTGAATCACTTTATCTGTTATTTAAATAATAGAAAATCCTTTTTTTTTATTCTCTCTCTGTTCATGAAATTGTGCTTCATAAATCAATTGTGAGGATTTTTCTTGGTGTAGGAGGGAATTTTGGGGTATATTTATCATTGTAATGATGAAATATCGATTATGTGTGGTATTTTATATGAAAAAATAGAATTGTACCGTTCAATTTTTACGAGAGAGAAAAATGTGAGGAATAATCAGTATCACATTATCGATATTCTATCATCACGTTGATAAATAACATTACTCTTTGGGATAAGGTTTTAGAATGTTGAAAAAGGAGGATCTGGTTTAGATAGGGATGACAATCGGGTATTGGCGGACATTCCAAGAATATAGTGCTCATGTTTGGTTTAGAATAGGTGGGAGTGGAGAAGAAAATAAAATTTTAAAGTTTTGAGACTGTGGTTGGTACAAATAAATATTTGAGACAATGATTGCAATTAATTCTTTATTTTTTTTTTCTTCTTTTCTTTTGTTTTATTTGGATATGAGGATATATTCATTATTTTCAATCTTTTATTAAGAAAATATATAATTGAGACATTTTCGGCAAGAACGTGTGATTGAATAAATGAGAAAGAAATATGTATTTTATTATAATGGAATCCAAACATGAGCTTACTGAATGTCATCATTTTAAGACTAAGTCGACTCAAATATGCTCAATAATTTTCACATGACCTAAAATAACGTACACTTATTTTGATAATTACTTTTAACCACAAATTTCAAAGAGTTTACAACTTTTTCAACCACATATTTCATAAATTTTTATCAAAATTTACTACGATTTTGATTTTAATCCCCATCATGATTAATAAATTTTGATTTTAATCCCAATCCCAATCCCAATCCCAATCCCAATCATGATCTATATCTAATTTACCTTAGCAGCAATTTCATAATTTGATGTATAGATCTTACCTTTGAAGTTTCAAAAACCAATGTCAAGATTAAAATAATAATTTTGGCATTCTTGTCATTGTATACAGAAAAGTTAACATGTCATGGGTCATCGGTGCATCTCCCCATGCTACATAATAGACAATTTCTGGACCACATGTCATTTTACGTTCACATCCCAATTAAAGATGGGTCGATCGAGAATACCTTCTTTTGGAAGATATCGAAATTTATCCTCAAAGTAAGGTGGTTATGGGACCGAAGACAGTTCTCAATTTTGGAGACCGAAATTTATCTTCAAAATTTCATCTGAACCATCAATATATATTAATTTCTATCAAAATAATTAGTAGTCATATTCGTCAACAATTACCCACAGAATTTTTGTCAAGGATATTCTCTATTTCTCTATTATTGCTCTCGAAAAGTCTCATTAATGATTTTTCTTAAGGCCTAAATTGCTCGAATCACCTCTTCTTGTACATTAATTAAGGGCATATTTGAGCCCCATTTTTTTTCGTATATAATGCATTTTGGAATAGTAGATTAGCGTGTGGTTAAAAATGAAAGAAATTTTTTTGCATTGTGTGTAATATTATTTTATTGAAGAACGTATGGTTAAAAAGAAGAGAAAAATGTATATTAAAAAAATCAGAATCAACACAAGGTCTAAATTTTCATAATTTTTATGTCTAGTCTCACTTTGAAGATCGGCACTCTCTTTCAGTAACAATACGGATTTAGCCCCGAAGAAATATTGGGATGAGTTTGTATTATTCCCTCTTATACAACCCAATCAAAATCTTTACCAAAATTAAATAACTATATTGTGTCTTTTTGTACTTAATTGGGTTTACCAGAATTTCGTTTTCTAAATAATTGATGATTTGTTGTATATATGGCTCACAGCGAATAGTTAACATGACTCCTAAGCACTCTCTTATAGCATAGTACTTATTTTTAAAAGCAAATATCGAACTCCATCCGCCATTCGATGTGATATTTAGTGCATCTCCTCATACCACATAATAGAATATTTAGGATAACATTTCATCTAACGCGTTTGCATTATAGGAAAAGACTGATTAAAATCACATTATATCTACCTCGTTCGCGTTTTAGTTAAAGACAGGTCAATATCGGCACTTTCTAGGAAGTTATCAAAATTTGTCCTCAAACTTTTAGTAACAACACGGATTTAGCCTCGAAGAAATTTTGGGATGTGTTTGTATTATTCCCTCTTATAGAACCCAATCAAAATCTTTATCAAAATTAAATAACTATATCGTGTCTTTTTGTACTTAATTGGGTTTGCTAGAAATTTGTTTTCTAAATAATTGATGATTTGTTGTATATACGGCTCATATCGAATACTTAACATGACTCCTAAGAACTCTTACAGCGGATTACTTTTTTTTTAAAAGCAAATATCTAACTCCTTCTTCTATTCGATGTGATATTTAGTGCATCTCCTCATACCACATAATCGAATATTTAGGATAACATTTCATCTAACGCGTTTGCATTATAGAAAAAGACTGGTTGAAATCACATTATATCTACCTCGTTTTAGTTAAAGACGAGTCAAGATCGGCACTTTCTAGGAAGTTATCAAAATTTGTCCTCAGGCTTTCAGTAACAATACGGATTTAGCTTCGAAGAAATTTTGGGGGTGTGTTTGTATTATTCTCTCTAATAGAACCCAATCAAAATCTTTACCAAAATTAAATAATTATATCGTGTCTTTTTGTACTTAATTGGGTTTGCCAGAAATTTGTTTTCTAAATAATTGATGATTTGTTGTATATATGGCTCATACCGAATAGTTAACATGATTCCTAAGCAATCTCTTATAGCAAATTACATTTTTTAAAGCAAATATCTAACTCCATCTGCCATTCGATGTGAGATTTAGTACATCTCCTCATACAACATAATCGAATATTTAGGTTAATATTTCATCTAACGAGTTTGCATTCTAGAAAAAGACCGGTTGAAATCATATTATATCTACCTCGTTCGCATTTTAGTTAAACACGGGTCAAGACCAGCACTTTCTGGGAAACTATCAAAATTTGTCCTCAAACTTTCAGTATCAATACAGAATTATCCTCGAAGAAATTTTGGACGTGTTCGTATTATTCCCTCTTATAGAACCCAATCAAAATCTTTACCAAAATTAAATAACTATATCGTGTCTTTTTGTACTTAATTGGGTTTGCCAGAAATTCGTTTTCTAAATAATTGATGATTTGTTGTATTTATGGCTCATACCGAATAGTTAACATGACTCCTAAGTACTCTCTTACAGCAAATTACTTTTTTTTAAAAGCAAATATCTAACTCTATCTGCCATTCGATGTGATATTTAGTGCATCTCCTCATACCACATATTCGAATATTTAGGTTAATATTTCATCTAACGGGTTTACATTCTAGAAAAAGACCGGTTGAAATCACATTATATCTACCTCGTTCGCATTTTAGTTAAAGACGGGTCAAGACCGGCACTTTCTGGGAAGCTATCAAAATTTGTCCTCAAACTTTCAGTATCAATACGGAATTATCCTCGAAGAAATTTTGGGACGTGTTTGTATTATTCCCTCTTATAGAACCCAATCAAAATCTTTACCAAAATTAAATAACTATATCGTGTCTTTTTGTACTTAATTGGGTTTGCTAGAGATTCGTTTTCTAAATAATTGATGATTTGTTGTATTTATGGCTCATACCGAATAGTTAACATGACTCCTAAGTACTCTCTTACAGCAAATTACTTTCTTTTTAAAGCAAATATCTAACTCCATCTGCCATTCGATGTGATATTTAGTGCATCTCCTCATACCACATAATCGAATATTTAGGTTAATATTTCATCTAACGCATTTACATTCTAGAAAGACCTCCTCAAACTTTCAGTGATAATACGGATTTAGCCTCGAAGAAATTTTGGGACGTGTTTTTATTATTCCCTCTTATAGAACACAATCAAAATCTTTAAAATTAAATAACTATATCGTCTTTTTGTACTTAATTGAGTTTGCCAGAAATTCGTTTTATAAATAATTGATTAGTTGTTGTATATCTGGTTCATATAATAATCTTCGCTTCGCTTCTTGTGAACGTAGGCATATTTTCGAATCACGTTAAATATTTATATTTATTTCTTTATTTTACTTCTATATTATTTTGCATTTAAAATTCGATGTAAAGACAATATAGTTTGGTCAACAAAAAGAAAAAAAAATAGAAAAAAAACTTTATTTACCACAACATGGATGTTGTGTCCATACTTGTGTCATTTCCTTGTCGTGCAGGCCATTAGAAGGATAATTGTCAGAATAGGATGAGTGGTCCATCTACATCCTTCAACGGCATCGGTGTTAGTGTGACCAACGGTTTTACCTAATATTTTTGTCCTTCAGTAACTAAAGCATCGGAAAGATAACGGCTTTATTAGGATGGTAAACGAGTCGAGCCGTTTTTTAGCAAAAAATTGAGCTCGTTTTAAAACGATCCGGGGACCCAATTTTTTCACCTGCCAAGCGGTTTCGGTTAGTGGTCCTCTCGCTTTTGGACATATTTTATTTATTTCTTTTACAAAACGAATTGACTAGCGAGCTCGTTGAGGGTTCGATACATGAGCCGAAGGAATAAAATCAAGCCTAGCTCGTATAGTAACTAGCTATTGCAATCACACATATTCTACAAATGCACCAAATAATTGAAAATAAGATTATATATATAAGAGAAATATGAGTTTGTTAGTCTAACCTTGTTTGTCTTTTTGTTAGTGCAGTCTCCAACACTCAATTTTTATGTGGTCCTTGTCGGCACAACATCACGTCTCACAAACGAGGAATCTCTATCATGGAATTTCTAGTCCAATAAAAATTTTAGACTATGAGAAAAGGTTCGGTGGATGGTCGTAAATATGTTTACGTGGTTCGTTAATTCACTCAAATAACGACAAAGTATTCAAGTTGCATTTATTATTATTATTATTATCTAAACCACTCACAGAGGACATATATTTTTCCTGTTAGATTTTAATTTTACTTTATTTTTCTTCTTTTTTACTAGATTTAATTTTCAATTCTAAGACCAACCTATATTACGCGTTGACACAATGTCGACGATAGATGCCCAACGGATACTATATATAAGTAAAATTTTTAAAATATTTTCTGAAAAAAATTCAATCAAAAGTTTGAATCACAGCAATTAATTTAAAATATGGGCCATATTTACAATTACCTTAAATTAAGGAAATAAAGCATATATTACTACTAATTGCCGGTAAAAAACTAAAATATCTATTAGCACGAGTATCAAATAAATATTATAAAAAAAATCCAAGGAGCAAAAGTGAATTTGGCTTCAACCCTGTGTGGTTAGGTAAAATCGAATTTTCGTGATAAAAGAAATCTTAAAAGAGTAATGTTATTTAGTTCCCGTGAAGTCAAAACACTAGCTTAGGTGGAAGAATACAACTAATATTAGATAGCATTATTCATCTTGAAATATTCGATTTCCATGCATAATATGATACGTGCTATGTAGCATATTTTGTTTTAAGAGAAATGTTACATGTACAGAGCATAACGAACGCTCGCAATCTGTGGATTTGAAAAACGGACGCACGCTCTTGTAAATCTATCTGTACATATCCCTTTTATACAGCAAAATTCCTCGTTCATACCTCTACACTATTTCAAATTTCCTTCCAAAAACTAACTGTAACAAAACAAGAAATGAAGTAAACATAAAACCTAATACGAAATACAGATGTCATTTATTAGTGGGTGTTTGGAAAGAATAAGAAACATAATAATTAATGAAATAAGAGTCTATGACACAAATCATTTGAGTTAGGAGAGTAATCATCGTAAGGATATATACTAAACATTTTATAATAGAGAAATTTACAAAATATGCCATGTGTCCAGTATTGAATATGAATTCACAAAAACATCTTGCAAAAATGACAAATCCCTACAAACAAACAAACAAACTCCTCTTGAATCTTCTTCTTCAAAACGTTTATCAATCATGCTACACAAACGGCTCAAAAATAGGAGAGACACTGTCGACACATGATTGTACTTTTTTCTTTTTGCTAAAATATGTGTTCATTTGTAAACATTGAGAATTTACAATTACCGAAATTCACTATTTTTAAGGATAAGCCCCCAAACATGCCGAGTAACATTTTACGTGACCTGAAATCACGTACGCTTGTTTCGATTTTGTTGCATAACAAATTTGTTAGATTATATTTAGCCTTTGTTCGAGCTTCATCCTCAAAAAAATTTATTTTTCCCTCTAAATTACACATTCTTTTAATAAAATAATTTTGCGCGTAAATTCAAATTCTGTCCTTAATTTCCAAATATTATTATTACAAAACTCATTTCTAAAATAAAAAGGGGGAATAATAGATTTTGATAATTTTAATGTATTAATCTTACCTTTGAAGTTTCAAAACAAGAATAAGCAATTTCCACAAAATAATAATTTTGGCGTTTTTCATCTTGTCATTGTATAGACAAAAGTTAACATGCCATGTGGCTTTCGGCGCGTCTTCTTATACTATACAATAGAATAGTTGCAGGACCACAATACAACTAACACGTCTACATTCTAATTAATAATGGATCTATCGAGTCAACCGTTTTTTTTTATAAGCTATCAAAATTTGCCCTAAACGTCACTTTTGAGGAACAAAGACGGTTTTTTGTGCACTCGACACGTAACTTATCAAATTAATTACGACACATCGCAATGAAGACACCAAGAAATCCAAGTATGAATTCGCTTAATCCTCTTTGGCATATTCCAATCAAAACCTCGCCCACAAAAGACTATTGATTAAATACATCAAATTAACGTTTTTTTTTTTAAATTCAATTGATAGGTATATATATACAAATACGGATTTGATTTTTTATGTACGGTGCTTAATTTATGTTAAGCACCGTGCTTAAATGGCAAAATAAACTACTATTTTTTTATTTTTTTTATTTTTTTATTTTTTTTATTTTATAATGTTACGTAAGCCAATAATACAGTTATAAATCTCTGATTGGCCCACAAAAAGTATATGCTAAAATATGGAAAATTGCATGTGCCATTCATTGTTGGGGGCCAATAATTGGAATGGCACCTGGCACCACACATTATTCAATACTCTTGGCCACTCGTTGGTAGAGATTAAAATTATATTTTGATAAAAGATGATGAAATATGTGATAAAAAAGTTGTAGATCCTAATATTTGGTTAAAATTAATAAACTTTAACATAGATTTCAATTAGATTTTTAACCGTATCAAACATGGGCGTAGTATAATTATGACAAGACGAGCTCTTTTTGATTTTGCTAAAAATATATTTTTAATGAATTTTGTTAAAAGTTGATAAAATATGAGATTAAAAATTTAAAAAAGTTGAGAATTTCATGAATATATAGTTAAAAGTAATTATGAAATTTAATTTTTATTTTTATTTACTTTTTTTTTTTTAGCTAAATCAAACGGGTTGTGTCCAACAATTTTACCCAAGGGTAAAAAGGATCTTACTTCTAACAAATAACTGCATCTGAGAACTCAAAAAGAAATTGAAGATGGCTGCTTGACAAGGACATTCCAGGGTAAATTTAAGGCTAACCAAGCTCAATTTCTCTTTTTCCTGTGCTATTTTTTTTTTTTAATAATGTAAAAAAAGTATTATGTGGATTTTTTATTTTTATTTTTTACATACAATCTAGCATAAAAGATTTTTTTATCAAGTCCTAAATTCGTTCACGATTGTCGCGAATTTCTCAAGTTAGGAAAAGAAAATTCATTAGCTCGCCTCGTGCGAACGTAGGATTCTGAATAACCTTTTGATAATATCACCATTTAAAATTAAATTTAAACATGTGCATATGCAGGTTCAATGAATTCAGAAACAAAAATTAATGGCTTCTCATAGAATTCTATTGTTTGTATATCATTGGAAGAGTATCATTCAATATTTTCATCATTATTGTGTTGTTTTAAAAAAAGTTTTTATACGTGCCCCCACCCCCACCCCCACCCCCACACCCCCACCAAATAATATAAATATTGCTCCACCACTAACCACAAGCGTCTTCCACTTATCGGGAAAAAATGATGTACCTAAATTATTGTAGAGACACATCGTAACTATTAAGATTTGAGGTTCTATTTTAGAAAATTAACTTTATTAAGAAAGTAACTCAAGCTTTTATAAATTTATCGATATTTTTATCTTTATTCGATGTAATATTTTATCACATGTTAACGTGTCCTATAAGATGGTGGTTAGTTTGAGCAAACCAATATTAAAATTCATTTGCTCATTTTACATACATTAAAACTGAAATTTTATATATTAGTTTATGTTTTCATCTTTATTCGATATGAAATTTTATACATTAAAATTAACGTAACGTAACGTTTACGAATATTCTTAAAACTTGATGTTCACGGGCCTAACTTTCTCAATTAATACACCAAATAAAATAATATGTGGACACGGACACGAAAGTGAAAATACACAGGATTTATGTGTGTCAAGTCAATCGATTTAACCAAGCAGCACGTGAAGAGCAACAAGAACTGTCGGTAAATACCTATTTTACTGGTTCTTTTGTTCTATAAATATTAGTCCCGGCTCCTTTAAATTTCCAAATACAAGTCAGCAAGTCATTAGCAAAGAGAGAAAGAGTGACTCCAAAGAAATAGAACTATATACTGTAAATATGGCAGCGGTTCAAAACAACGGTTATCAAATGCCAATAACTTGCCAAACCAGGGTCTCGGCAATCGCTCGAGAAACTGGCTCCCGTAAACCAATCAACAGCCAAGACCCTAAGGAGTTGTCAAAAATGACAGTTACTCTAAATAGTGGTTTTGAAATGCCAATAATAGGGCTTGGCGTTTTTCGTATGGATGGCAAGGTCATGAAGGATTTTATCATCGAGGCTATCAAGAATGGCTACCGTCACTTTGACTGCGCCGGTATCTTTTTGCATGTTCGATATGTTAAGACTAGATTTTACCTATCAAGAATTTATCGAGAAATAGTGAAAAAAAAAAAGTTCAAATCTTTTATACTAAACATGTTTTCTAAAGTTACTCTCGTGTATGCACTATTCTTTTCTATTTTACTTTTACTAAGCACGTTCTCAAGTTACTCTCACGTATGCACTATTTTTTCATTAGAGCTTTATTTATAAAAAATATCTTATACAAAATGGAGATATCTTTAAATTTACAGTAAATTTTTTTATGCACTTCAACAATATTCTATATTTTGACTCTTTATATTTTATTTTTTCTAATGAACATTTATTAGTTTTTTCTTATATCTTATTTAACATAATTTTATTTTTATTTTTTTAATTGCCAATCATTTGAAATGTGATTTGAATAATTTAAATTGTTAATTAAGAATAAAGAGCGAGTCAAATCCACTCTTTATTTTAGAAAGTTAAAATAGAGACTCGCTCGAAGCTTATTTTTAAGTCTAAAATATAGAATATTTATTCTTGAAGATGCTGTTACATCATATACTAATAAATTGGTACAAAAATACAGCCAAGTATCAGAATGAAGCCGAATTAGGCGAGGCACTTGCAGAAGCAATTGAAAGGAAACTTGTCAAGAGAGAGGAACTTTTTATTACTACAAAGGTAAGTTTTTGAAAAGAAAAATAGCATTTTTTGGTTGAAATTTTACTGATAATCGTCGTCCCTCGCAGCTGTGGAATTCGGACCACGATCATGTCCTTGAGGCCTGTCAAGACAGTTTGAAGAAGCTACGATTAGATTATCTTGATCTGTTTCTCATTCACTTCCCTGTGCCGACAATACATACAGGTAGATCAGAGTCGGCTACATGAATTCCTTTTCATACGTGCGTTCAGTAAATATATCTGAACATTTTCTCTGCCATTTGACATACCTGCAGGAGTTGGCAATGCTTCCAGTGTTAAAGATGCAGATGGTATTCTCGACATTCAAACTAATATGTCGTTGGAAACAACTTGGCGCGGTATGGAAGGTCTTGTTTCCAAGGGACTGGTTCGCAGCATAGGAATTAGGTAAGCAAAAATATCCTCGGACTATTTAGTCTTATCGAGTACTGCAAATATAGTACCTGATATTGATTCTACCAAAAAAATATTTCTGGTGCAGCAACTACAGTTTGCTGCTAACCCGAGACTGCTTGGCTTATTCAAAAATAAAGCCTGCCGTGAATCAGATCGAGACACATCCATATTTCCAAAGAGAATCTCTCGTCAAATTCTGTCAAAAACACGGCGTCTGTGTAACAGCACACACTCCTCTTGGCGGTTCTGTAGCCAACGTCGAAATGTTTGGTTCTGTGTCATGTTTGGATGATCCAATTCTCAAAGTAAGGCATTTCATTTTCTTCCTATTTCTCTTTGAATAATGATATTTGTAAGTGCGGCTGATGAATAACATACACCTTTGCACAACAGGTTTTGGCTGAAAAATATAAGAGGAGTCCGGCACAGATTGTTCTCCGCTGGAACATTCAGCGAAATGTTGTCATCATCCCCAAGACATCAAAAAAGGAGAGATTGGCGGAGAATTTACAGGTTTTCGACTTTGAGCTCGCTAAAGAGGACATGGAGCTGATTAAAACCATGGACCGAAACCACAGGACCAACATACCTGGAAAGTTTTGGGGCGTAGATATATATCAGTAAATGGCCTGGCTTTTTGAGGTCATACCTGGAAAGTTTTGGGGCGTAGATATATAAGTAAATCGCCTGGCTTTTTGAGGTCGATGAAACAGTAATTTACGTCAGTAACTGTGTGTGTTGTTAGTATCGTGTGTAGTAGTGTATGGTTGGGGCTCGACATTCATGTTCTATCCATGAACAATTGATTGAGACGATAAACAATAAAGTTTGGCTATATGTAATAAATTTATGTTATGGTTACTCTCTGTGTTCGCTACAATCGAGCAGCAACACCCATTCGATGCCAGCTACAAACTTCTAATAACTTTATGCAGAACTTGCTAAAAACCTACATATTATACAATGGAGCGACATATCGAACACAGAACCTTGGTAGGATGAAAGTTCTCTCCTTCTCTACGACTGCCTCTTGAGGTACAAATATCAAATATGAAAAGTAAAGTTTGTCTCGAGATTGGTACAGTTTAACTAGCCAAAGAGAAACAAATGAGCAGACGTGCAATCTCTCGAGTCATGAACAACTACCGCAGCACAACCGCAGCATTTCAGAGAGCCAAGTGCCGTTGTACATATATCATTAGGGAGCGATCTTATCAGCTTGAATACCTCAGCATTGGCATAACGGAGTTTGGTCCTTGGATCNATCGTCCTTGGATCTAAGTATGGTGCCCGAATGGAATTGAAAAGTAAATCAATTTAGTTGCTAGATAGAGAACTTCGCGACGCAGTATTTCAGCGATGGAATTCAGAAACTATGCTATTCAAGCATAATGCTTTTGTTCATCAAAATCAGTGCCATATAAGATCAGAATATAGAAATTAACCATACAAGAACAAAGAGCTAATGTATACAAACTGAGAATAGCAAGTTCCAGCCAGCTCCAAAGGTTTACTCCAATTACATGATTTCTTCAATGTTCAAGTCAGGGCTCCTTAAAAACAGGACCGCTCAAGCAATGTAACCTAATATTTTAGATTTGGAGAAA
>CAIGRN010004669.1:0-29368 GCA_903798345.1 Fraxinus anomala | reverse complement strand
TCTCAAGAGGTTTGTTCCTTACACGATCGTCTGAACTTTTTTAATTGTTAACGACCATCCGCGCAAAATAGTATAAAAAATATGTTCCAATCATTGAAATTTTGAGTTTCCATCATTATCCTATACGGGACAAAGTCCTCTAAGTTTAGAAATTCGAGTTTCCGTTAAGTCTCGTGTCCTGGTACCAATGTCTTTTAGGATATGAAAAATATATTTCAACTTTTGGATCTCCAAACGAACAAACTCTTCTAGAGTTCAAAAAAGTTCCGAGTAGTCTCCATTAGTCTCTTATTGGGACAAATTCCTTCAAGCTTTGAATAGCAAGATTTAAATCAATTATTTGATTAACTTTTTCTGTAATGTTCTCTTTACCAAAGTCTCCATCACTGTTTTACTGGAAAAAAAAAAGGCTAAGTTATACTTTATGTGTATTAAGTGGGAGAATTATGCAAATGGTCACTGAACTTTACAGCAGATTTCCACGAGGTCACTGAAATATAAAAATCATCCAACTCATCACTGAACTTTTTCATTCGTGGTACCATTCATCACTGAGTTCACGCTAGTTAAAAAATTGGACGGAATGCTTACTTGTCAGTTGACGTGGCATATTTACTGAATGGGTCGTTGCCAAATCAACAAAGTGCTAAAGATTGGAAACACGTTTTCCTCTAAATTAGTATCACGATTTCATTTAACAAAATTGAAAAACAAAAAACCCAAACCAATTTCACCAAAATCCCACCCCATCCCCGACAGACGAACCCTAATCCCAAATTTCAGATGATTGGTACTCCATCACCAGAAGCACAAACCAAAATCCCACTAATCCCACACCCATACCCAAAAACTAGCCCCAAAATCTCTCAAACTTCAACAGGGAAACCCCAATTTCACCATAATCTCACCACCAAGAACCCTAAATCCCAGCCTAACCCCGAATTCTAACCACCCAATCTCTCTAGCAACAGCTCCAGGAAGTTTGGTTCGCGATATGGGCTTCTTGAAACTACCATGGCTGACGTTGAGCAAGATTCAACAAATAAGATATAAGCCCCATGGCTGAAATTAGTTTTTTTTTTTTTTGTTGCAATTTGTACAAACAGATATCGGTCACTCAATTTTTGTTGCTCTTACATTTTTGTTACTCTCTGCCCTAATTGTTGCTGCTCTCTGTATAGTCACCCTAATTCTTGTTGCTCTTACATTTACGGTGAATGATGTAGATGACGATCCGGATTTCAACGACTTTGACCACGATGTGTATGATGAAGATGATATGTTGTTTGATTGTAATGTGACTGAAGGGATAGAAATTGGTATGCATAAAAACGTATGACCCTAACAATACTTGCTTGAAGGACATACGAATAAGTATTAACGTATAAGTGGCTTGTTGATTATTACTTAGAGGATTTTAGAGCTGATCCTGAATGGAAGACGAAACACATTAGAGGTAGAGTGAGAAAGGATTTAAGAATTCATATTACGAAGACAGTTGCATGGAATGCTAGAAAATATGCCAAATTTCTAGTAGAAGGGAATGACGCTAGACAAATTGCATTGCTAGGTTGTTATGCTGAGGAATTGTGGAGAACAAATCCTGGAACTACTATCATCATTTCGCATATAGGGAATGTGTTTAGGGATATGTATATTTGCATAGAGGCATGTAAGCGCGGATTTCTTCAGGGGTGTAGGCGTTTTGTTAGTCTAGACGGATGTTTTCTGAAAAGAAAATATGCTGGGCAACTTTTAGCAGCAGTTGGGGTAGACGCCAACGATTGTATATATCCAATTGCATATGCAATCGTTGAGAAAGAGAATACTAGTACTTGGCGATTGGATATATGTTACCTTCATGAGTGATTGACAGAAAGGACTACTTAATGTTGTGGCAGACTTATTTCCGGAAGCGGAACACAGGTTCTGTGTTAGGCATATGTACCAGAATTTCTTTAGTACGGGGCTTCAAGGGTAAGCAGTTGAAATATTATTTGTGGGATGCAGCAAAGTCAAGCCACTTAGGATCATTCAAGTATTGGATGGAGAAGATTGAAAGCATTAATAAGGAGGCACATGGATGGTTGATGAAAAAATCACCGAACGAGTGGAGTAGATCTCACTTCTCGGAACAATCGAAGTGTGAAATGCTTCTTAATAACCTATGCGAGTGCTTCAACAACTTCATTTTGGAAGAAAGAGACAAATGCATACTAACAATGTTGATTGAGATTAATTGATGAACCGAATCCAAGTAAAGCGGGAGAAGCTTAAAAACTATAATAAGCCCATATGCCCAAGATACAAAAAAAATAGAGAAGTATAGAGATGCAACCCGTAAATCTATATTGCGATGGGATGGGGTACATCAATATCAAGTAGAGTGTCCGTATGGGGAATTTGTAGTTGATATGGAGAATCGGACTTGCTCGTGCAGAAGATGGCAGATTTCTGGGATCCCTTGTCCATATGCAATCGCTTGCATCTTGGATAAAGCGTGACATACAAGGATACGTGTCAGAGTCTTTTTTGCTGAAACATATATGACAACATATGAAAATGTTATACATCCCATCAATGGGCAAGATTTGTGGCCTGAGACTGGAGGATTTGTTGTGCATCCTCCACCGCAGTATGAAGCAAGGAAAGAAAGAAAAAGAAAAGACAAAAGGGATCTGAAGAAATTGCATCTTCTCAAGCACGGTCAGAGGTGCGTACAAACAAGAAGGGGAGAGTGTTTATGGTGTGTTCGTCAAGCGGGGAGAAGGGGCATAACAAACGGTACCATAACCGTGAGACGACATCGACAAAAATTGACACAAGCAGAGGTAAGTTGAGCTACTAATAATTACATATGTTTTATTTAAGAGTGTATATGGTTGCGTCATATCATTCCTTACTCACATCTATCGATTTTTGCATTTGCAGGAGGATCAAGTTGATATAGAGATGGTTGAGACATTTTGATTTTGAAGGGACTTTTTGAGGGGTTTGAATGCAGCCATTTATAGGATTCAATAGTGGCCTACAATGTTCTTTTGCACATTTGTTTAGTTTAGGAAGTTCAATGAGGGGTTTGAACGAAGTTTTTGTAAAAGTGGTTGGTACAGACATTTAGCATTCGTTTTGTGAAATGCTGATTTTTTAAGTTCTTTGTAAATGTCGGTTTTTGAAGTTCAGGCAGGGACTTCAATTAATGATCCCATTGGCTGTACAAAGAATGTAATCAGTATGCTATTTTGGTGTAATGAAATACTATTGGTTACTTATGGCATTGTTGGTTGGAAATTAATGTGTTGCTAGTGATGGATGTCAAGTGTAAATGCTGGTTTACTACTGAGCCATTGTTGGAAATTAAAGCATTTGCTGGTCTTACATGGTGACTTCAACAGCAGTTCACCATCAAAATTGACACAATTCACCATTTCAACAATATTTCACAATTAACAATTGAATGTAATGCACATAGGTTAAGCAAAAAACAAGTTCCATTACCGAACATAACGATAATAAACATTACTACATTCCTATTATACATTGGTCCAATCTATCCACACTAAACTAACAACACCATCCACACTTCACGCCACTGCATTTCCCCACATCCATGAGAAGAAAAACCAACTACAACATAAAATAAGTTACAACCAGTGCCATAAGCATATAGAAACAAATGTTGTAGAACTTCTTATCCTGACGCAGACGCTCAACCTCCGTTCGAAGTTCACATAACTTCGATAGCTCTCGAACTTCTTCACTTTCATTATGCTGTATTTTTAGGGACCGAACTTCTAGAGGCAGAGCATTGTTTTGGACTTCCCGTCATCTTACATTTCGGAGCAATCCTAGTATTACACATTTTTGTCTTGCAACCACAACATCATCATACCAATCGAAATAATCGCAACCACGTGAGGTGCCGTAATTGATGCATCCCCAAAAGTGTCTTCTCGGATTATTGTCAATCTACGACGTCTTCAAAACTGAGAGCTCTCCGCAATAACACACAACCTCGCCTATTCGAATGTTGCTATCCGAGAAAGATGCCATACTTGCGAACCAAACTTTCCTTTAAGACACAACTCGCAGTTGACACCAAACGACCATGGGGCTTATATCTTACCTATTGAATCTTGCTCAATGTCAGCCATGGTCGTTTCAAGAAGCCCGTGTCGCGAACCAAACTTCTCGAATTAGCTGGGTTGTTGCTGGAGAGATTGGGTGGCTGGAATTCGGGATTGGGCTGGGATTTAGGGTTCTTAGTGGTGAGATTATGATGAAATTGGGTTTCCCTGTTGAAGCTTGAGAGACTTTGGTGCGGGTTTTTGGGGATGGGTGTGGAATTAACGAGATTTTGGCTTGCGCTTCCGGTGATGGAGTACTTATCGTCTGAAATTGGGGATTGGGGTTCGTCTGTCGGGGATGGGGTGGGATTTTGATGAAATTGGTTTGATTTTTTTTTTTTTTCAATTTTGTTAAATGAAATCGTGATACCGATTTAGAGAAAAATGTGTTTCCAATCTGTAGCACTTTATTGATTTGGCAACCACCCATTCAGTATTTATGCCACTTCAACTGAAACATAAGCATTCCGTCCAATGTTCAACGGGGGTGAACTCAGTGATGAATGGTACCACGAATGGTCGGTGATGAGTTGGGTGATTTTTATAGTTCAATGACCTCATGGAAACTTGCTGTAAAGTTCAGTAACCATTTGGATAAATCTCTCGTATTAAGTAGATCTTTGTACTCTTTGAACCACATAAATATTTCAATCATTTATACAAAAAGGTACAATGGACATTCTCCATCCAAATTTGATAATTTGTGCAAAATGTTTATTTCAAAAAGAATATATTATTTATAGATAATTCAAAAACAAAACATTCTTCTAAGATAGTTTGTTGTTAAAGTTAAGAGTGCATGAGGTTATCGATACTAATTCAATCAGTGTTATTCATTTACCAAACCAAGAATTCAATTGTTTGTTTCTTTCTCTTTCTATTTTTCTAACTAATCTCATCGTCCCATAAAAATGATTTTGCTTTCATTTTTACACAAATTAAGAAAACATAATTAATATAAATATAAATATAAATATAAATTATATTTTTATAATATATCCTCACATTAAATAATTGTTCAAATAAAAATAGTTCATATTTTTCAATAACAAGTCCCGTTAAATAGGGACGTATTAGAATAAAAATTAATTATATTCTCAACTAAAAAAGTAATCTATAATTTAGAATAAACAAAAAGAGAAAGCAAACATATTTTTATTTATATCCACCTCTTTCATGCATTCTTCTAGCTGTCGGTTTTTATTCTTTATGCGGCAAGTTTGTGGACGTAAATATACTTGTTACTTGTCTCGCAACACGTGTCTTCTTTTGACATTGAAAATGACTTAACACGTTATATCAGAATAAAAAAAAAATTAATTCTCGATGTCACATATACGTAGAAAGTGCGCATATAGATTTGTGTGTACTATGGCTAGCTAGAGCACTACATTAGTCTTTCTACGAGTAAAAAATATCACACTTAAAAATTGTTTGGCATGAGTTTTGAGAAATTAAAATGAACTTTTGAAATTCAAAAATTGTTTCGGACCTGTTAGTTAATTTTATAAAAGATTCGATTTCTTCTAAAATCTCTTAAAAAGAATAAAGTTCTTTTAGAAATTGGTTTTTAAAATTAATTAGAGCCAGTTTGATGCAGCTAAAAATTGGATTAAAATTGAAAATATGATCGTTATTGGGTCTCACTCGTCTAATAAAAGTCAATAATAACGGTTAATTTTTGAATTTTAATTCAATTTTAATCTTTACCGAACACACCCTTAAGGTAACTTTCTCGAAAAATTCTTCTGCAATAAACAAGAACAAAAACAGAAGTCCAAAGACGGGGCCAATATATTGGAGCAAAAAAAGAAGGATGAAATAATAAAATCATACTACCCCTTTATTAAAATAATATTTGAACAATAAAGCCAAAATTATGGGGCTTGTCAATTGAACAATTGGAATACAGGAAAACCATTTTGACAATAGCCCCTAGTATTGCCCACTTGCCTACAAAATTCCTTTACCCAATTTTCCCCTCCTCTAGAAACCCAAACCCAGTGGCCAATGTGCATATTTAAAAAGTTGCTACTGCTTACCTCACTCACATGTATTCTTGAACATTATTCTTCCACGAATTTAACGTTAAAATTCAATGTTTTTGTATGCCCATAATCCACTTTGGAACAATGTGCACATCTCCTTCCCCATTCTCAATATTCACACAGTCTTGATGCAAAGAACTCCCTATCCTCAATCCCCAACCGCTACAATTACTACATTATCCATATTTAAAAATAAAAAAAAAAAAGTCTCTATTTATCTTCTCATGTAATAAATACGATAAAATTTTATAATAGTCGTCATGTCTAATGTCTTTGTGAAATTTTAAAGTTTAAATAATGTTTAAAAAAATAAAATTTCCATAGCCTTTTAAATAAAGTTTAAATAACGTTAAAAAAATAAACTTTCAAAATTGATTTTCTCAGCGTTTGACCTACCAAGATTTGTGAATTTTAATGAAAATCATAACGTTAAAATTGCACTCGATTGAAAATTGGAAACAAAATCATCTAAGAAATTTCAACTTTAAAGTCTTGTTTGGTTTAGCTAAAAAATCATATTTTTTTTTGTAGATTTTGATAAGTTGAAGAAATTTGAGGTTGAAAAGTTGATGAAAGTTGTGAGTCTCATAAAATGTTTACTTAAAATTAAATTTTTTTTTATTTTGACTTAATTTTTATGATTTTTTTTAATTGAACCAAACATGGGCTAAGTCAAGTAAAGCTACGTATTATTTTGTATCTATATTGACGATTTTCATCACGTAGAATCATATACACATATTTAAATAGGTTAGGACTCAAAACCTCCTTATTGAAGGTTAGGGACCCAAACCCAAGCTATAATAAAGTTGGGGATCCCAGCTTTGATTTACCTAATTTTTTGAAGGGGGTTCTATACTAATAATCTGTCCCAATTCTTTCGTACATTTTTTTAATAAAATAATTTTATATTTTTAAGAAAATAAACTCAACTTTTTAATCATATATTTTTTTAAAAATTACTAATGAAAAATCTATTTTTTCGAAAAAGGTGACACGTTGACATGATCACATGGGCATGTCACGTCACGTATAAACATTGGCGTCCCCGGGTACAGAGCATGTGCATCCGTGCTTTCCGGATTAGGTTTTTTTTTCTTTGAAGGATTTGCTAAATTATTTGAGGATTGATAATCACAAAAGGTGGGGGCCCAGCTCCAGTCATATCGTTTAAGGAGTACCAAGTGAATATCACGTGGGTCAATCCCTTAAATGGACCGAAAGTTGCCATGTCAGCAATGAGTAGGAGAATCTGATTTGTTTTCACAATTTGGACCCATCAAGTATTCTAAAAACGTCACGTGTAACGATGCGTTGTGATTAAGTTATGGAATAGACGTGTAAAAAAGTATTTTTTTATTTTAATATTATTTTAATCTTTAATCAATCAAAATCACTTAATAATTAAAAATAATACATATCAAGTATCTAAAACAAATTTATAGAAATTTTATAATTTTTTTTTCAAAATTTTTCAAATTTAAATCAACCTTTAAGTTTTAACTGAAAAGAATTATAAAAAAGGTTTAAAATTTTTTTTTTAAAAAAAAAGATAATTTAAATTCATAAATTTGCAATGAAGATTTTCTACTTTTGCTTATATTTCTTATAGAAGAATTTAGTAAATAAAATTTCGTAATTAGTGTTTGAAAACTAAAAGTTTGTTTGATACAAATTAAAATCAGATTTTAATCTAAGTTAAACTCAAACAATCAATATTAATCACATCTTTTATGGGTCACACATCTTTTCAACCATACATTTTAAAAAAATTCTATCAAAATCAACTAAAAATCTAATTTTAATTCCCCCCTCCAATATTTCCTTTTGATTTTTTTAAAGTCGTGCAAATGAGACCTTAGCCCCTAAACTACAAAGCTTTTTGAGATTATGGACCCGTTTGGCATCATTTTTGTTCTTGCTTTTACATTCTGTAGAAGAGATTTTTGAGGAAGTTATTTTGATTTATATTTTAAAATTAAATTTTAAAAGAATTCTTAATTCGAGAGTGCTTTTAAAGAAAATCATATTAAATCAGCTTTATTTAAAAGCTCGTTTAATTAAAAGAAATTTTTTTATAAAATTAACTAAACGGGTCCAAAAATAACTTTTAAATATCAAGTCTTGCCCAACAAACCTTACAAGTTGGTGGATACCATCGAATTTTATGGTTAAAAATGGATGAAAATTGTGAATCTAATAAACTGCACGATAAAAATAAAGTTTCACCGACATATAATTTCAACGTGGACTTCATATTTGTCAAAGCTTTTGATTGGTCTCGCGAGCCACATGTCATCAAGGGTATGGGTTCACACTTCACAACCGTGGAATAAAAAATAAATTGAAGCATTAGGAGGGTGGTTATAAGGAGTGGCTACAACTTGTGGGCAATACACGGCCTTACATTACTTGTATAAAAGACTTCACAACAAGTGCCTATCACACATATGCGCCAACCCAAATCCCATCACAAAAATCGAATTGAAGAGAGAAAATAAAGATTTTAGAGAAGCAATGTCGAAAAAGGGTTGTGAATTGTGCAGCAATCCAGCGAGAATGTTTTGTGAATCGGATCAAGCTAGCCTTTGTTGGGATTGTGATGAGAAGGTGCACGGTGCAAATTTTCTGGTTGCTAAGCATACTAGGAGCCTTCTTTGCCACGTCTGTCAATCTCCGACGCCGTGGAAAGCCGCCGGTGCGAAGCTGGGGCCGACTGTTTCCATTTGCCACACTTGTGCAGAAAACCAAGTGACGACTCAGAGAGATGAAGACGACGATTCTCAAGAAAGTGAAAGTGATGATGGGGAGTACTATAGTGACAGTGATGATTATGTGGAGGGAGAGGAAGAAGAAGAGGAGGACGGTGAGAATCAGGTGGTGCCATGGTCAAATTCTAGTTATACACCACCGTCTCCGCCTCAGCATCCGCCTGTAGCGAGCTCTTCCAGTAGCGAAGCTGACAATGTTTCTTTTACCTCATTGAAAAGAATGCGAGACAACCCATTTGAGTCCGAGGTACCTTCTTTCTTTTTCTCTTTTGTGTTTGTGAAAACGTAGAAACTTGGAAACAAAAATGTACCTTTTTGATGTGTTTATAGGATGAAGATGCGTGCTGTTCCTTGGAGTCCAAATTCACTGCATCAAATTTATCATCTGGCCACTGTTTTCAAGAATCTGAGATTATGGGTTCGTCCACAACGAGACTGTTTAGACCATTGAAGTTGCAGAGGGCGGGAGAAGAGGCTCCGATCAAGTCCAGGACGGCGGCGATCGTCGCTTCACTCAGAAGATTCCAGCAAGAAATTGTGTCTGGGGAAGAAGATGCATCTGCAATTATTCTAGGCCTTAGCAAACTCACCAGAGATTCTTAAACCCTGTGTCAAGATTGTTCAGACTGTTTCCAATGCTAATTCAAACCGACAAATTACACTGTTAATTGGGCTAATTTGTTAATTTCTGTTCGATGAACACCCGCTATTGTTGCTACACCTTTGGAATCATTTCTCCCAATTTTCCCTTTCCCAATACTTGACAATCCAATAAATTTGTTTGTTCTTGTATTGATTGTACAATTCCTATTCTTCTTTATGCCACTTCAACCTTGTTGTTTGCCATTTTAATTAAGTTATCGCTTACTATGCTATGCTTTTACCATATCAAGAAAAGTCCAGTTTTTGTTTTAAACTATGTAGTACTATCCAATCCAACAGGGCAGTAATTCTGTGATATTAAAAAGCCAAGAATATGTTGTGATCTATACAACAAAAAAGAAAGAGAGTTGCATTTTTTGGTTTGCTTTAAAGGTGATGAGTTGTTTTCAGGCTGCTGCTAGATGCAATGAACGTCTAGACCAAGTTGAGAAAAGTCAGGATATAGATGCTGACAGCCCAACCATAGGAGCCTTGCCCACCCTAATCCCATAATTGTTCTCCATTCAATTCAAAACAATCTTCTATATAAATGTGCTTAATGCTACCATTTTGGAATTCAATTTGCTTCTTGTTTCTCATTGAGCGGAATGATGTTCTTCGCCCAGCCCTGCCCCGTCCCCACCCAACAAGGCTTTGTCATAAGCGAACGACTCCGTCCATAGATTCCTTTGTTGATGACTCTTTCCATAAAGCATAAGTACTCAATTTTACAATTTGAATAAGTTCAAGATAAGCTACTCGAGATGAGATAGGATAACATGGGACCCGCGACATTCAATGGGTAAAAAAGCTCAGCATTTTTGCAGTGTAAACTTGTGGTTCCTATCCTCTGCAGCCTTCTCAAAATTGAAGTTTTGAGTAAAGTTCTAGAGTTAAAGAGGTCATACGGCTTCAATAATCAATGGATTAAAGAAATTATTAGCTCCACCAAATGCTAACCACAAGTTTAATCAATAATTCAAAGTTTGATAGAACCGTCACTAGAAATTACAATTAGCAGAGAATATTATCCAATCCAAGAAAGCGATATACAACATACATTGAATTGTAAGTACAAGCCAACTTAGGATCAAAAGGGACCTCAGCAGCTGACTTCTCTTTAAGACATGGACCACAGATCAACTTAAATCCTAGCAATTGTCCCTACTCAAATAATCGTGTCTACTTTCAAATGCCTTTATATATTTGAAATAAAGAATTGATTATCCGTTCTCAAACGCTGAGGGTAGATATATGTCAAATTGTGCCCAGTCGCCTAGGCAGTTTGATACGTTATGGGCACTATCATGAACTATAATGAACCAAACCCTTACAGATGAGTTGGGCGAGGCTCGGATCAGCTCAGCGCATGACCCAACTGAAGAAGCTTTGAATTGAAAATCAAATCATTAGAGCAGTTGGGTAGCCCAATGGCTCCTTGCCTGGCCGAAATTCGAAAGGTCCGATGCCAGGCAAGTCTTCCTGCCAGGCCTAGAGAAGAGCCAAAGGCTAGGCTCTCAGCTGCTACATAGAGCAGTTTGGCTCTCATTGGTTAACAAAAAACAGCAAAACTGGAATTCTATCCCAAGACAAACCTTCAAAACAGATTTCTGCAGAAGATAAAAGCAACTTGTCTACATGGATGGAAATTGAAGAAAATAGCACAAGTTTTATAAAGGGCTTGCAACAATTTATACATTGCGGCATTATAAAACTGGTAATACTAATTGAGAATAAAAATACACATCAAAGATGCCAATGACACATAAAGAACAGATGACGCAGCAAAGAGAGAGCAACTGTATACATGCAATATTACTCCATACATCAAAGTAAATCTGAGTGATTCTCGTCAACTGAAATATAGCCCGAAGATTATGATTCCTGCATACTGCAACTGAACGGTAGAAAAATCATCAGAAATTTGGCAAAAATAGTTACAAACTCAAAGATAACATATAAATAATCAAAAGAAAGGTTTTGTGCATGCTATATTCCAATTCTAATGATGTTCACAATTGGAAATGGATAAGAGTTATTCAAGAATGTCCAAAAATCAGGAATAAAACCACTAATATCCATAAAGATAGAAAATAGATAGAATTATTCAAGAATGTCTCAAAATCAGGAATCAAACCACTGATACCCATAAAGATGGAAAATAGATAGAGTTATTAAAGAAGGGAAATGTCATTTGTACACTCCAAAGTGTACATCATGTTTGTTACTTGCCTTGTTGTTAAAAATGATTTGAGGGAAAACCGTTTATTTTTTAAAACTGTCAAACTTGGTATACGCCAAGCATGATTAATTAAAGAATGTCTCAAAATCAGGGATAAAACCACTGATACACATAAGGATGAAATATAAACAGCAAATTTCAACAGGAACCCTAAACCAAATTAGATTACATACCTGCTGCCTTGAGAGGATGTCCTGAACTCAAGTTTGAATTAGAAATCTGTCACGAACAAGCAACTTCAATAAAATGCTGAAAATGCAGGTGTATGCTAGTTGAAAATGGGAAAAAAGAATAAATATGGCAGGTATATAATATGAGAATAAAATAAGTCCAAATTTGAAGTTTAAGTATATTAATCCTTTATTTGCAAATATTAAAATGATCTTGAGAAAATTTACAATTATTCACCTTCCAAATTCACAATCTTCAGTAAATTTGCTCAAATGTCATTGTATGGTCTCGGAATAAGTTCTGTTTAACCAAAACGTCAATGAGAATAAACAAGAAACTTTTCAATAAAATAACTCTTTCTACCACATAAAATCAAATTAAAAAAAAAAAAAAGCAGCAAAACCTAAACTGCATTTTGCAAGACTATGATTACAATTTTGGGAACATCAATACAGATGAGCAACCCACTCCATCATCTTCATTCACCATCACCATCAAATTCAACACCTTCAATCACCATTATATGAACCAACCATGGCAAGCCAAAATCAATGAAATCTTAAATTTATCTCTCATCTTGCCAAGAAGATACAAGTCGTAGATAAAGTAAGAAATCAAGTTACACCAATCTTGAAAAAGTGGAGGCAGGCAGATCGCATGCCCACCCCCAACCCAACAAAAGATCTTAGGAGATCTCCCTTTTATACAATTATCCTTCAGTTAAAATAATGAAACATACACCTATATACATGTATGCACATCCCCCTACCCCACCAACACACAACACACACAAAAAGGCACATTCTATATTAAGACTGCATTTGCAAATGTAACTGCTAGATGCATTCATCACAACTGGATGCATGCTACTCCTAAGGTCTCAATTACAGGAATAAACAGTTTCACTGTTTTCAATTTAAATCATCAAGTAACCTGAGTTATCTTAAATTCTTAACAGTTGCCAGTATTTTCATTCTACAAATTACAGGCAAAGTTATTTATATGGTAGCTTACTTCATAGTTTTCTTTCTGTCGTTTTCATCTAACTAATCGAATTCAGCATGTTAGATCCTAATTTATATTACATGGACCCTACTATTGAAGCTTATTACCAATGTCACACTTTGACAAGAGTACGGCACGTAGGATCCTTTTCTTAAGTACAATGTGAACAGGAAAACTGCTTCCAATAAGAGGACTGAGTTCTAAAGCTATTGCTAAACCACTTTTCAGCAATAGTGCTCCATCAGCAATGCTTACAAGCAAGAAAACACAAATGGAGACGTAAATATATTTCAACATCATATCATCTCTAGACCCATTTTGGGAGCCTAGTCTTATTTTTCTTTTTGTTGGAATACTTGAGGACCTATTTAAAATATTAAAGCCCAGCCTACTATGTCAAATGTTCTTAAATTGTGCCTTATAATAACTTTGTACAACTATCCAGGCTAAATGGACAACCATTTATAGGAAAACTGGTGCTCAGCCCTAAAACTTAATCCATTAAATCATCCGATATCATCAGATTATTACTCCACAAAAAGATCTAGTTGGCCAAGAAATTAAATTCTAGAATCATACAGTTTGCTGGTACAATTTCCCTCTCTCCTTTTTCAATCTTTCCTTCTTTGGATATTCTAATCATCCGATATCATCAGATTATTACTCCACAAAAAGATCTAGTTGGCCAAGAAATTAAATTCTAGAATCATACAGTTTGCTGGTATAATTTCCCTCTCTCCTTTTTCAATCTTTCCTTCTTTGGATATTCTACTTTGTTGTATGGGCTTTTGAAATTCGATCACAATATGCAGCCATATCCAACCCCGATCCCATCCTTTTGTGCCAACACAAATCAAATCTTCTAAAAGAATAGTCAATTCTTCATTTAATTATCATTAAATTATACTTGCATGATCCAATTTAGGAAGCCAACTTGAGTGCAGATCTCTAAACAGAACTTAAACATTTACTATTCATCCAGACCGAGCCCAGCAAGTTTCTTATTCGTCCAATCATGATTCTATAGCTCTACTAATCACGATCATAATCCTCTTGTAAAAATTCAAATTTCCATTCCCCCACATTCACAACAACCGAAACAACAATAATTTTTTATTCAAAAGCAGGTGATGCAAATATAAATTAATTGAAAACCAAGTAAAAAATCCGACCTTTGCGATTATGGGTAGCATCATGCTCTTTCTCCGCTGCAGAAGCCACAGACACAACAGGCTCGTCCCCTCCTTCACTATCCTTCTCTTCAGGATACCTCACGACGACGACAGGACAAACACAATGCCTCACGCAGTAATCGCTGACGCTCCCCAGCCTCTCATTGTTCCCCTTCTTCGTCGCGCCAAATCCCCGACTCCCCATAATAACTGCGCATAATCCAAGCCTCTCCACTTCCAAGCAAAGCCTCTCCTTCATGTCATGGTCTTTCACAATGTGAATTTTGAACGGGATTTGAGCCTCCACAAGGGGCTGGGCCAGATCAGAGGCCTTAGTGGTCGTAAAAGTATCAAAATCGTCCTCAAGCTTCTGCTGAGACTCCTCATTCTCAGTGTCGACAATTGGCAAATCAACGGAACCCCAATCAGCGCCGTAAAGGACAGAAGTAGGCCTCACATGGACCAACACGACAGCATCTCCGGGACGGAGGTAGTGGTGGACGGCCCACTTGACAGCGAAGGCAGACTCGTCACTGAGGTCGACAGCGATGCCAATCTTGCGCTGGGCGTTGGCGGTGGGTGTCTCGGTGGACAAGGGAGTAGTGGGGGAAAGGAAGCGAGGTGACGAGGAACGGACCTTGACGGCGGCAAGTTGTGGCAGGTCGGAATCCGGCGATGGTTTCTGCATTATCTAAGACAGGGTATTGTCATGCGTTTACCTAGGGGGGAGCGGAGCCTTCATTTTAATGCTTATGCGATTTCTTAGAAGTTTCTAGAGTGAACAAAATCACATTATTTTTTAAGAAATTTTATTTTATTTATTCAAAATTATTCTCATTACTATTTATCACCGTTACACCGACCTAAATGAAAATTATATGACATTAAATGATAAATTCTATTATCTCATTTTTTATAAGCATGGATAACAATATCGGATCCTTTCACATCCACATGAGTCTTACTCCTACACACTTGGACAAACCAAAAAATTGTACGCGAAATTTTTTTTATGTTGGGGGAGGCGAGATAGTCAAGTTGTCAATGTAAAAGTCAATTGAGTGTGGCATGTGTTAAAACATAAGCCACTAAGCATAAAATGGTCGGATTCGAAGTGTATAACGTGAATATATTGAGAACAAACGTATACCTTTGTCAGTTTAAAGTTGCATTACCTTTAAATATCACAATATGTGAGCTTTTATAATGGAAGACGTAAAATAACAACCGTTGAATGCAATAATGTGGCCTCATCTTGATGGAATCCATCAATTCTAGGTTGTCTGGTGTTCAATGCTTCTAACAAACGGCCACTCTAAAGTCTAAGCTGGTCTCTAAAAATATAGATGGATAGTTTGATATTTTAGGTGTTTACGACAGAGTTGCCACATTAATTAGTAGTAGGAAGATTTGTGCAAAAGATATCCTTAGAAGAAATAATGTGAGAAGATGCTTTCTATTACTGTGGAGGCTAACTGCTTTGTACTTCTTCTCTACAGTGTGCGAGGCACTTCACCTGGGCCATGGAGGCCGGCCTCCTTATGGTACTTCGACTGAAGTGGTGCTCACATCGACTACATGTATGTTGCCTCACCTCGATCAAGTAATAGAGATGCGAAGTATGAGTTTGATTGATTTGCTAGCTTGTCGTCATGTGGAGGTGATTTGGAGCTTCGTCAGAAGAAGCTTAATAGATTTATTTAATTATAAAATCATATGACTCATTTAATTAAACTTACTAACTGTAACTATCTAAACTGGTGATCTAGTATCACCGGTACTAGATAGCATGATTATTTCTCTTGTATTCGAATAATAAAAACAATTGACAAAAATACACGTATATCCTAATTCTATATTTATTTTTTTGTCGTCAAATATTTTTCAATTCTCTTTTATTTTAATTATTCATAATAAATTTTATAACACAATATATTGTTATATCCAGAAACTTTACAGTCTATCTAGATGCAACGTTCGTCGCAAAAAGGTCCATCGCGTATCCATGTGATATGGAATGAACAATTTATACCTCGGCGGTCGAGATCTATTGAAAAAAAAAACATGTCATGATCTTCGAGATTTGCTTGAACAAAAGAATCTGCACTATTTAACACTTAATTAGAAATATAATTAAAAGCATCGGATGCCCTCGGACATGAATATGACTCATCTCAGTGCAAATTTTAATAAATTATTCTTGATGCTAAGTGCATCAAGCCTCTGTGTGCAAATTGAGTATTCCTGAAAAATGACTAAAATGTGCTTATTAATGTCCTATATGTGTTAGTGAATGCAGAATTTATACTATAAATAGATTTTTTTTCTTTTTTTATTTTTTTTGGTGATTCTTTTAGAAATAGTGTGGAATTTTTTTAAACGAATGAAACTAAAATTGTTTTCACTTGATAGACAACACTTTTGTAGGTAAAACTTTGATGTGGTTTATATTCTAACACAAAATCGAAAATGTCGTGAGTGAAACATTGTCATTATTACTAAAAGGAAAATGCGGGCGTTGGGTGTCCACCTATGGGTACAATTAGCACAGCCCGCTACTAAAAAAAGAACACTTCTATAATACAACTATTGTCGATGTAAAACAACTACCATAGATTTGCTATTAAATTATGGTTAATAAATATAATTGAAATTATCAGATGACTCAAATCTTGTCACTATTACTCAAATACAATGAATATTTTTAGTTAAATAATGGTCTGTGTATGTAACGTATAATGATTTTACATATAACTATTGTACTATACAATATACGATAGAGTTTTTTAGAAAAAAATGTTGACATTTGATCCATATTAGTTTTTAAAAAATGAGTATTCATTTTTATGCCCCATTTGGTGGGGATTATAATCATATTTTTAATTATAATGTAATTTCTTATAAATATAAAAAGTTACTTATAAGTAAAAAATTCATTTAAAAGTATAAAATTAACTTATAATTATAAAATATACATATAAGTAAAAAATATTAATTTAAAATGTTAAGTAAATATTTAACTTTATTTAAATTTTTAAGTTAAATATTAATTTATATGTAAAAAAATCGCATATAACTAAAATATCACTTACGAGTAAATAAAAAAATCATATAGGAAACTATAAACTGAAAATTTTACGAAAGTCGTTCATTTAAAAAGTTTTCAGAATCGATGGATAATAAATACTCTAAGTATAGATTGGACAATTTTAAAAATCACTACTAAAATCACTCAAAATCAATCTGTTCGTAAAAAATTAGCAGAGAGAGAGAGAGAGAGATTAATAAGGATCACTGGCTGGCAACTGCTAACTGAATGTCCCTTTATTACCACTTCTTGATTTTCTCGGTTAATACTCCGATAGTCTCCAACGTATAATCCTAGAAGTCATAGTTTCCAATGGGACAAATCAACATATACATGCCTGAAGTGACTCCACTGCTCCCCAAATTTTCACCTTTAACCTCATGATTTTCTGCAAGGTCAAGAAATTATAGTGGGAGCATAATTCTCAATGCAGTTTTACTGAACGACACTGCATGTCGAATTCAAGGGTTTTGGTTGAAAATAGTAAGATTGATGGACATGAACCAAGGAGTACCTTGTGACAAACCGTACGAGTACAATATTAGGTAAATCTGATCATCATTATGAACCATTTTATATGATAAATTAAAAATCTATATTAGGACTCGTTGTTGACGTAGAATTCTGAGAATAGAATTTGTAAAAAATCGATATTTTTGAAGAATCTACAGTTAAAAGTAAAAAAAAATATGGGTTCACGTGCAAAAGTATTATCATTGAGAATATATGTGGTCGAAAATTATTTTGAAAAAAAATTAATTTTAAAGAATATGTACCAAATTTAGGCTTAAAAGAAAAATTAAAAAGCTGACCACAAAAGAAGCCTGGTAGATTAGTGCATCAACCAATCAAAATCGGGTTTCAAAAAGCTTTCACAGCCTTAGTTTTACTGAGAGTTTTCAGCACATATATACTCATTATAGATTTGTACTGTTTTATCGAAGTAGGCTAATACAAATAGTCACACACAGATACATACAAACATACATAAGGCAGGCTGCTGCTGCTACTTATTATTACTAACTACTTAATTACTGCTTTTTTTTTAGCATTCTATTTTTATATCTTTTTCACGTTTTTCAAAAGGGTCCTGAAGTGGATTGTTGACTCCCAATTAAAGAAAGTTTGCAGAGGCATTCCTTGTGTTTCAGCACACACAAGACGCAGATAAAACCTAACAAGGCAATGCCTTTCATTAATTTATATACAGAGAGCAGATAAGAATTTCTAGGGGTTTCTTATGTAAATCATGTAGTGAATTCTTGAATGGATTGTAGAATTTATTTAAGATTAAAACTAGAGAAATTTATTTTGTAGAAAATGTTTGGGAATTTGAATTACAAAGCCGGATTAATTAAGAAAATTTGATGCATTATATTTTTCATTTATTTCTGTGCGTTACTTCATTTAGGGTTTCTATGGTGGTCTTATGTATGAAAATTATTGACATTTCTCTCAAATCCCTCTTCAATTTTTGATGCAAAATTCCCAATTTCTTGATGTTCTTTTCATTTTTTTAAACTTTCTATTTTTTTGAATTTATCTTCCTCAAAAGGAGACTCGAATCCTAGGTCAATGTTGTGGTAAAACTTTGTTCTTACCACTTGAGCTAGGCCTTAGTCTCTCGATGTTCTCAGAATATATAGTTGAAGTGTTATTCATTGTTTTCGAAAAAAAAAAAGTGACTGTCTTTGTTAATCGTTCTTAGAATAGTTGAAATGTATTGTTCAATTTTGGAGGTGAAAATAGTTTGAGAAACAAAAGGGTAATAAAAAAAGCTGTGTTCAATTTCTTGATAACATAAATTTCACAGAAATGTGAAAAGACAAAAACTAAAAACTGCNAAAAAAAAAAAGTGACTGTCTTTGTTAATCGTTCTTAGAATAGTTGAAATGTATTGTTCAATTTTGGAGGTGAAAATAGTTTGAGAAACAAAAGGGTAATAAAAAAAGCTGTGTTCAATTTCTTGATAACATAAATTTCACAGAAATGTGAAAAGACAAAAACTAAAAACTGCTAATAAGAAAGCTTGAGGGACAGATCAAGAGAAGTGGTTGCATCAAAACCAGTTTCTCTTTCGCCATCTGTACAAGAAGAAGCTTCTGAATTAACCCCCAAATTCAACATTGCCACTTCATTGTTACATGTGCTTCTACTTCCTGGAAAAAAATCATATTCCACGAACATAGTTCCATTTCCTGTACTTGAATTTCCCTTCCTGTGGAATGCCACTACTTCCACACCCTACAATTAATAAACACAATTTCTATGTTAAATCTTGTGTGTTCTAATATCACAACAGATAATAAGATAAATAAAGCTAACCTTCTGGCAATTGCGAACTGGATATCCGGCATGAGGGACGATCGGTGCCCGTATTCCAACTTCTTGAACCTTTTGCTTAATGCTTTGATTATCTCCAACATTTAATCCTAAGAAGTCAGAGTTACTGATGGGAGACATCTGCGTATACAAGCCTGATTCGCCTCTACTGCACCCTGAAATTTCGCCATTAACTCTCTTCTTCTGCAAGGCGAAGAAAGACATTGAAAACATCAAAAAATTAGCAATCTAATGGTATGTTAAATTTCAAGATTATGCTTGAAAGTTTTTTTACCTTGTGACAAACATTACAGTGTTCATAGTAACATTTAACGCCATTTGGTGTTGAAGAGAGCTCTTTCGAGTTCCTCGATCCACAAACTCCAAACGGATCCACTGGAAAATGATCTTGAAAACCAAAGGAACTCTGATTCTGGTTCAAGCTCATTTGTCCGATGCCTCCATTCACAGTCCCAAACCCACCCAACTTTGCAAACTGCATAGGAACAGAATTAGGATTCATCACAGTAAGATTAGATAAAGAAGCTGGATTAATGGTGAGGGTCCGGTTGGTGGGGTTTTTCAACCCTTCTTGCACCCTGAGCCGCTCAAGCTGAGCCACCCCCATGCCTCTCTGAGGCTGCTTCTTGTTCTTCTGACCCATGGCTTCATTACCTTTCGGCTTTCTTCTTCCAGTACTACTTCGTATTGGCTGGTGATCATGATCCCCAAAGAAATGAATTTGTGGGTTTGTGTTTGTATTGTGATCAGAGGCCATGAATACAGAAGTAGCCATTAATTGTATACTCCGAGAGAATGGCTTGAAGAGATCTAGAGAGAGAGAAGAAGTTGAAGTAGGACAGCTGAGAAATGCAAAATGAGCATAGGACGTGTATATATACTAATACTGCTTGTGTTGTGATTCATAAAGCTTTTTGTCTGTATGTAAATGCAGCAGCAGCAGCAGGGTTGATATTGCCACCTTTCTTTTCACTTTTACCAGATCTGTTGATCTTTTGTCTTTTGTTTGGTGCTTCTGATGACTGAGATTTTGTACCACTTTTTTGTTGGTAGGAACTTTTGTGGGAAATGATTAATGAACATTCAGACGACTAAAGATTGGTGCACTTTTAATTATGCTACAAACATCAACTTATTAGGATCTTGTTTAATAACAAGGTTATAGCTAATCATTTTATTTACTAAAAATCTGGATTTTAGCTCAACCAAAAGAACTTAGTATCTTGATGTCTAGTAGTATAAGTTTGTCTATAAAACCCTTGTGACTGTACCCTACTCCAATTCGTAATATGTTATCTCTATATATTAATAAAATGATCGGTTCACTTTATTTATGACCCGTGTCTTTCTTATTGTGAGCCCGATAAAAGTGTGTCGTGACACACCATCAATTCATCTATAGTTACAAACTTTTCTCCATTTTTCTTCGGAAAAATATTCTTTCATTTTTCTTTTTCAAACGTCCTTAAATTATCTTTTGCTTTGAATTCAAAATTAAAAGTAGCATTCCAAGAGGGAACCTATAGAATGGGCGTGGGTTGTTTGCACATATGAAATTATGCATTATTTTTACTAGTTTTGGGACTGATAGGTCATACACGGGTGTTGTATGAGCATTTGAAGCACAATCACATCGATGGGGATTGTGAGTGTAATGTGTCAAAATCTGTAATCAAGACTATATCTAGCTTTTGAAAGTAAAAAACCAAACCGCTAAATGCCTGAAATTGAACATTTCCTACGTAAATGTTCTTAAAAATTGAGACGATTAATTAGATTTTTGCATTCATCCAAGATAATACTAAATGATCTCCGTCATTCCAAAATCTCGTACTAGACACACAAATGCAAACTATCAAGTTCTAGAAGATATAAGACAGTGAAATAGGTAAAGATTTAATCCCTATTAGTTACAAATTTTTAAAACTCTTTTTCAATCACACTTGCTATAACTAATAATTTTTTTTGCACGTGAATTCGTTACTTTTCCTAACCTCATGTTCTTTAAAACTATATCTTTTTACAAAATCTATTCCCAAAAAAATTTATATCAAACATGCCCCTAAAATCGTTCTTCTCAATTCCTGTTATTTAGAGGCAAAAGTTGAAGTGGCAGGTGTGAAGTGGTCCCCAAACAAAGGGAGGGGCGGGGGGAGAGGGGCAAAATATAGGGGGCAGAAGAATCCTTTTATTTGGTGTGTTCACAAATCCCTAAAATTCCATGCAGAGCCACTATCTACCTCTCAGAACTACCATAATCCATCATGTCTGCCCAAAATCAGTACATCCAAATACACCCTATTCTCATACCAATCAACCCCTCCACGTCGCTTTTCCTCAGCCGCCTCATAATCTTTTCTCCTCGTACGTACGAGTAAAGATTATCTACATTGCCTCCCCAACCAATGTGGACCCACACTAGCTTCGGGACCATTCTTCTTCCCACCCTATTGGCTAATTTGGGAAAGTCTGTGGCTCCCACATGTTGAGGTGGTGGGATCTAATTATAAATCTAGCACTGTAAACATCTCTTAGCATTATTATAATTTGTAGAGTTGAGTGTTTTTGGTAGGTCATGCTGTTTGGATTTTGTATTAGCGACTTGATCACTCAATTTTTTATTTTTTTTTAAGGGATTTGACACCTGTTTCTTGATTTTTGTTTTATTAAACTAATTGGGGTCTTCCTTGAAAATGTGCATTTGTAGAGTGCTTAAAAAGGGGTTTGATTTGGACATTTGGTGATGAAGAATTATGAGGTCTATAACCTAAACTCTATTGACAAAGATGAAAATGCAACAACTCCTTGGGCATGTTTTCTAGGTTCTTTCCATGTGGATATCCACATTTGATAGAGTTATTAAGTTACTTATTTGTTGGTACCCCACGGGAATGAGTTTTACTAATACTATTAAACATGGTTGAAAAGGTAAAGATCCACGAAATATCAACAATATGACAACAAATAATTTTTTGTTTCTAATAAATTTAAGGTGGAAAACATAAATTACGTTACTTTGTTTTATTTTTACTACACTGTCCAAACTAATCCACCGGATTGCTGTACAATAGAGTTTTAATTCACTAATTATTTCATGTGCTCGCCAAATTTCACGAGATTAATTTGAAAAATTAGCAGGAATAGTCCAACTATTTGATAGATGAAATTTTTGAATGACCTTCATCATCTTTCTCTTTATATCCAAATGCCCCCTCCCTGTGTTCTTTACACTAGGAGTAGAATTCGAAAGGCTGGCCAAGGTTGTTTACTTCTAATCTGATGAGGACAAGCTCGATTATCTAAGAATTAGAATTGCTCATTTTGAGTCATTACAAAACAAAAAGTTCACAGCCTTCTTATATCTATAGATAGTATACAACCAACCCTTTCACCGGTAGATAGTATACAATCAAACCTTTCGCGGGGGCAAAATGTCACCATCAACTGCCAGATGTACATTTTCTCACTTCAAATTATATATATAGCTCCTGTTTGACAACCATTTTTTTGTTGAAAATAAAGTTTTAAATAGTGATTTTTAGGAGAATGTGTGATTAAAAAATAGAGAAAAATTTCGAGTTAATGTATAAAATATTTTATTGTGTGAATGTGTGGTTAAAAATGAGTATATAAATAAATAGTTTGAAAATAATAGTTGTCAAATAGGGTATAGTATCTTCATGTTTTAATTAGCTTTTTTTTTTTTTTTACTATAATAATAAAAAATGTTTATTATATTGTCATCGATACTTTCATATTTGGGTAATTCAATACCCCAAGGATGGTGGGGGCTTAAAGTAACTGTTAGTTGTGACTTTATGCAACTTCTGTGAAGGCTTAACTACTGTGGCAAACTTGCCAAATATCCCCTCTCCTCTCATCACTTTTATGTTTGAGAGAGAGAGTAAATCTCAGTTCAGATTCATATCTGCAATATTCTCTCTCACACACAACACTGTAAATTCCACGTTTCACAGACTATTTCGTTCTACATGCCTTAAATAAATGTGGGTTTTGAGGATGAACAATTCCCCTTTACACGAATATTGTTAACAGACGCCACATGTATGGTGCTTTTTTTCGTGGAATAATGTTATTTCCAGTCATTTACCGTTTTACGTGACAAAAATATGACAGTTACTGATTTAATGCATTAATGTTGGGTTTTTATTGTTTCATGTATCAAATCATTAACCGTGTAGTGAACGACTACAAATAATATTATTCGTTTTTTTGTATGTTTTTTGGACTGGAAAAATGAAAATCCGCCAAGTGTTATGTAAAACATTTGTGAACCCCACCCTATACACATAAAAAAGCTCAGCGAGGATAAATCTAAACCGTCCTTTTGTACACATCAAATAATTAGAGATGCATACACAGTTACACCTATTTCTTGGAGGGTACAATTTCAATTGGCCTAATTCATGCACAACAAAGCAAGTCATTATCATCTCTTCTTCGTCGTGTTTGTACCATCAGACAGTAAAGTAACAAAGGCCTTACCCAGAAAAAATAAATAAAGCAGATATTGGTTGTGGATGCCATTTGCTACCGTTCTTCCCTCTGCATTTAATAAATGAATTCACATCAATATTCTATAAATTTCCTGTCCTATCAACAAAACAAAGGTTCAGTTTCTTCACTATAAAGAAGAAAAAAATGCAATACATGATACAAAATGCAATGGTTTAGGACTTCCATAAATCGACACTTTGAAGTATATTACAGAAGCACACTTTTCAAGCAATCACCTGAAATTAGGCAATGACATTCTTCAATCTTCAAATTCCAGCTATATTTCATTTACATGGATATGATTATGTTGGCTTTGTCTAATCAATTCTTCAGTTTTCAAGCAAGTTACTTCTGATGCGTATGAAGTATGTCATTGAGCAATCATTAGAATGCACAAATTCAGATTAACATGAAGAAAGTGCAGGTCGCCAAAGATAGGACATTAGTGCCACTGAACAAATTCAAATTAACGTGGTTTGCGCATGGAAGAAATGGCCTTAAAGAACTTCAATGAATCCTTAGATGAAGAATACATTCATTCACTTGAGACAATAATCAAAGATTTGGTTATCATGATAGAATAGATGTAAACTATTGGAAGTGTTATGCTCTAAGTCTAATTAACTTTGGACATAAACATTTTTAATATATAATTGATACAAATTTATGGCAAGATCTATTATATAATTGAATTAATGTTCTAATAAACTAAATAATAGAATTAGTATATTCAAGTTTTGCAATTTGATAATTACAATGAGTTGTGATTGTGAGATACAATTCTGGGTGTTGGTGCAGTGGCTCCTGAAGTGTCATTCTTTACTTGTTATTCATTCTTGCCCCCAACTACTTTTTTGTTTTTCCCTTCTTTTGATTTTATGGTGGCTGAAGTTTTGGGGTGGATTTTGTGATGTATTTGTAATTATGGGGATAATGGTTGTGGTGTGGTAGAAGTGGAGAAGATGATGACGGTGGTGGTGGTGGTGGTGGTGCAGATGTGATTTATTGGAGTTGTGGTGGATGTGGAAGTGGTGGTGATGGTGATGGAGGTGGTAGAGGTGGAGGTGATGGTGATGGTGATGGTGGATTTGAGGAGGTGGTTGTGTGATAGGTTGTAATGGGTTGTGGTTGTGGTGATGGTAGAGTTTCGTTGGAGGTGGTGTCGATGGTGGTGGAGTGGATGAGGTGAGGTGGGGGAGATGAAGGGGAATTTGTGACTAGTTAATTGAATGGTATTGACCAATAAAACGAATAAATTCTGACGAATATATAATGTGACATAAAAATGTGTAATTTGTAATTAAATTTGTAATTGTGACCTAAAATATGTGTTTTCATGACCGATAAATAAAATGTGATCAATTAATTTGATAATTTGTAATCGAGAAATAACTTATGATCAATTAGTTTGATAATTTGTAATCATGAAATAAATTGTGACTTATAAACTTCGTGATTTGTGATCGAGAAATACGTCGTGATCAATTAATTTGATAAATTGTGGCCGTGAAATAAGTTGCGATTTATAAAATTTTTGATCGAAATATAAGTCGTGACTAATTAATTTGATAAAATATGATCAAGAAATAAGTTGTTACTTATAAAATTATAATTTGTGATCGTGTCATTATGTGGTTGTGACTAGTATGCAATCGCGATCACAAAGTGTATGATATTGTGACGTAAATTTATTTAATTATCTATTTAATTAATATAATATATTAAACTAACTATTTAATTAATACCACATAATTTTTGGAAGAAATATGCTACCAATTCTTTGATTTAAGAGAGAATCTCTTTAAATATCTTTCCTTATCTAATATATATAATATAAAAAATCTATTTATGACTTGATTTTTTTTAATAAAATTAATTTGTCAAAAATAAAATTGTATCTTTAAATATAGTCAGTCGTTTATTTTTCTCCATATAAAAAGTAGATAAGACCAAAGAAATTTGGAACTCTTGGACTGTGACCCACTCGCAAAATACTTTTACTAGACTCAATGACTGTGCTCGACTTCCAGTAGTAAGTCCAATAAATGGAGCTCTACAGTGGAACCATTGTTCAAGTTTGAATTCAACTGTCATCCATGGAGATAATTTTTAAGGAAAAACAAACAAGAGACTAATGTAGAAAGTGAATTGTATTACTTATTTCAATTGGTAAATTACATTGTAATATACACACACACACACACACACACACAACCATTTTGGAGTGGAGAGCAAGTAAGGAATAAAAACTAAATACATGTGATGTAAAGAAAGAATAAAAAAAGGGTTATAACTAACAAGAGGGACCACAAGTGCACAATAGCAAGCATCAATGGTCTTTACTTGCTGGTGGTGGTAATGAGGACTAATGATGATTAAATATGTATTTAACATCCCTTCTCAAGCTGGAGTTTATCTTTTAACTCCAAGCTTATCCTTAAGAATGAGAAATCTGGTTTGTGAAATTGGTTTGGTTAGTAAATCAGCTATTTGATCAGTTGAAGTAACATATTGGACTTTCAGCTTCTCTTCAAGGACCTTATCTCTTACAAAGTGTATATCCAATTCGATGTGTTTGGTTCTGGCATGGTAAACGGGATTTGAAGCCAAGGCACTAGCACTTAGGTTGTCACACCAGAGTATAGGAAGGCATGAAGGAATTAGTTTGATTTCTTTGAGCAAAGATTCAATCCAAGCAATTTCAGCAGCTACTTGTGCCAATACTCTATACTCAAGACTTTGTGATTGATCTGGCTACAACATGCTGCTTCTTTGAAGACCAGGCTACAAGAGTATCACCTAGATAAACACAATAGTCGGCTATAGATCTCATATCATCAGGGCAAGATGCCCCGTCCGTATCAACAAAACTTGTGATATGCAGTCTGTAGCTTTTCTGAATCCAAAGTCCTTCCTCAATGGTTCCTCTCAAGTATCTAAAAATTCTCTTAACTCCTCTCTAGTGAGCATCCGATGGTGCTTGCAAGAATTGACTTAGCTTTTTAACAGCAAATGAGATATCAGGGCGTGTATGTGCTAGATATTGCAGTCCTCCAATGGCACTTCGATAAAGAGAAGGGTCTTCCATCCTTTTGTCTTCATCCTTGGAGATTATTTTCCCTACTGTCATAGGAGTGCCACAAGGTTTCAGATTTTCCAGATTGAAATTTTTTAGCATGTCCTTTATGTACTTGGTCTGAGTAAGATGTAGGCCTAAATCATTTCTCTTTACCTCAATCCCCAAAAAATGATGAAGCTCGCCCATGTCTTTTAAGGCAAATTGGCTATCAATGAATTTCTGCATGAACTTCTAATCATTTTCTGTAACTACAATATCATCAACATAGACCAAGGCAAAGATGACACGATTTTGATCCATAAAAAAGAACAATGAGCTGTCTGTCTTTGAGTTTGAGAAATTCCAATCAAGAAGAGTTTTCTTCAACTTTTCATACCAAGCTCTTGGAGCTTGTTTAAGTCCATAAAGAGCCCTTTTTAATTTGCAAACAAAAGTAGGATTTGTCTATTAAAAAATCCTTATGGTTGCTTCATAACCATCTCTTCATTCAGTTTTCCATTTAGAAATGCATTGTTAATATCAATTTGCCTGATGCTCCAAATCTTGCCTTGTGCTTTAATAATTTATCCTCAGCATCACGTTTGAGTTTGAACACCCATTTATTTCCAATGAATTTTTGATTGATCAGTGGTGGCACCAGCTCCCATGTTTCATTTTTCATAAGTGCTTGGTATTCATTTTCCATTGCTTTTCTCTAATCTTCATTTGATAAGGCCTCAAGTGCATTATTAGGCTCGAGATTATTGTATTCTTTGCACCGAACAGAATAGATTTTAGGCTTGAAAATACCTACTTTACTTCTGGTAATCATGGGATGCTCTGTAGTGACATTTCCATGATCTGAAAGTTGAGATCTCTGAGTTAATATGATGACATCTGGCTGATTACTGGCTTTAGCTTGTTCAATTTGAGTGCCAACAACCTTTTCTTAACTTGTTACATGTGTGGCTTCAGCATTTATGTCTGAGTTAACACTTCCATCTATCTCAAATACTAAGTTTTTGGTAACTTGTTGAGCATTCTCAGGGGTGCTACTGTTAGAGTTGCATCAGGATGTGCTTCATCATTTGAGCAGGTTTGATCATAGTTTGGAGTGGTGCAGAGAGGCAGATAGTGGATGATGGTTTCAGGTGTTTGTGGATTAGTTCTTTTGTTGAGAAAGCCAAACTTGAAAGGAAATTCACTCTCATTGAATACTACATGTCTGGAGATATATATTCTACCAATTTGACTGAGACATTTATAGCCTTTGTAAGAGTTACTAAAGCCAAGGAATATGCATTTTGTTGAATGGGAACTCATTTTATGTGACTGATATGGTATGAGACAGGGATATCAGGCACATCCAAAAATTTTCAGAGACTTATATTCAATTTTCTTATTGTTTAGAAGTTGACTGGGAGCTTTCATTTTGAGAACTGGTGTAGGGTCAAATAAATACTCTATCCAACAACTGTGAAAGGCTTCCCACCAGTAGTGTAATGGCATGGAAGCTTGAGCAAGGAAGGTTAAACTAGTTTCAGTTATATGCCTATGCTTCCTCTCAGCTCTGCCATTTTGGGATGAAGTGTAAGGACAAGATAAACACATTTCAATGCCTGATTTTTTAGCAAAGTCAATAAAAGATCTAAATTCTCCTCCCCAGTTCGATTGAATAGTTTTTATTTTCCTATCAAGTTTGTTTCTATCTGGTTCTTGAATTGAATAAACAGGTTTAGAGCTTCATGTTTATTTTTCATAGGATAGATCCATGTAAACCTGCTAAAGTCATCAATGAGTATGATATAATACTTGAAACTTGAAGTGGAAATTGTAGATGCAGGCCCCCAAACGTCAGTGTGAATTAGATCAATAGGTGTCAAGGCATGAGAAAAAGATAGTTTGAAAGGCAATAGGTGTGATTTGCCAAGATGGCAGGAATCATACACCAAGCTGGTTTTATTTGCATCAAGACATTCATTACAAGATTTAAAAACTTGAGACATAATAGAGGCAGAAGGATGTCCTAATCTCATGTGCCATTGTTTCAGTTTGTTCTCATAGTCACATGTGACTTTCTGAACATTTGATTTAACAGTAAAAGTGGAAAGGTGAGACATGTTAGGTAGAATAGATTGTTGATAGTGAGGTCTTTTGGCTTGAATTTGATGCTCAAGTTGATA
>CAIGRN010004646.1:0-10619 GCA_903798345.1 Fraxinus anomala | reverse complement strand
TCTTTTGTTCTTGTCTTCGTATTTTAAAAAATTGGATCGAGATTAGAACAAATAAAAGGTTATTCACAACCCGTATCTTGACGACAAAAGACGTGCTTACTATATTATGATATTTGGTTATTTTCACTTTGCTAAATAGTGAAGCCATCAAATAAGGTACACATATAAACAATAAATTCATATTGATTCGAGTTACAGAACGACGTTAGTTTAAAGGTATCAAGGTAGAGGTCTCAAAAAGCAAGTCATCTAGAGTCAGGCCCGGTTCTAGCCCATGCAGTGGCCTTGGGCCTCAACGTATAAGGGAGCCTCAAAACAATCATTCTNTGAAATGTGCAAATTACACTTGGTACTAATATAAATTTCAATTTCAATTTTACTACCCACATTTTTTTATTTTGAAAGTACATTTAGTTTTTAAGGGAAAATAAATAATTTTTAATAAAGAAAAATAACATAAATTAGCTTGATTATTGGAACATTTTAAGACTAATTAATGGGTAGTTTAAGGATTTAAGAAATTTAGGAATTTCAAGAAGACTAATTAGTTACATAAGATATTTTTTGTGTTATTTTATATAATACGTATTATATATGATATATAAATTTTTTTCCAGCATATCATAAAATATTTTAATTTAACGGGTAAATATGATTTTTCTTCTTAAACATGAAAATTGATTGTCGAACGAATCAAATGGTGAGTGGGTACCATAGGTCTAATGTTTCCCATCAAGAAAAATTATTTAATTCGACCACGTTTGATGCTAATACATTCATAAAAAATTATGTGTATAGCCTCATGATAATTTTTTGTCTAGGGCCTCAAAATTTTCAAGATCGATCATGTTTAGAGTTTATAGTGACTGTGATCTCTACAATTTTACTTTTCAAAAAATTAATTCAATCATCGTATTAGTACAATAGGATCAAAGTCCATATGTTATAAACTTACTAGATAAAAAAAATTCAATAAAATAGTTACCGGTAGTATAGAGAAGCGTCCATAAACTAAAAATAAAAAATAAAAATGGATCAACTTAGAAAAACATTTGACATAAAAAATTGATAGGGAAGATGGAAATTTTCTTTTACAATGACAATTTTTATCTATTAATTTTTTTTTTTTTTTTTGTGAAATAAATATTAAAAACCATAATAAATAATTTTATTGGTCAAAATAAATATATAAGGAGCGAAGGAGAGCATTCGCATAACTAGAGCTAGAGGTGTGCACGACCCAATTATCCATTTTTAGTCCAGCGTGACCCGCTTTTTGGCATGCGAGGTTAGAATATAAAAGTAGTATCAAGTCTATATATTCGTATACATTTTTTGCAGTCTTTTTCTTTTGTTTAAACTATAAACTTGTGTGTTGATCGATGGAATAGCTCACACCACCTTCGTATCATGTTTGGTTGTGCTTCTATAGTGTGAAATTATCTGAGCTTCAGTGAGCCAATACACTATGATGTACCCCGATCTATCGAAATCGTTTTTCTTTATTGTATTTAACTTGACTAGGAGAGGATATAATTGAAAATAATGTTGGTCAAGAGCTTTCTAGAAAATTGATTTAGATGACTTCCATGCAACTTTTAGGATTTCGTGGTAGAAAAGTAACAAATTAAAATAAATTAATACATGATAGAAACTGGTGCACCACTTTAGGCTGTTGCTATATGTATGATTCTACAAAAAAATCTGTTTATTAATATTAATTTATGTGTTAAAAAATTAATTATTTTAAGTTTTTATACTCATACGTAAAGAGTCATAATCTCCACTCTAGTACTAGGAGTACTTAACATCAATTTATATAACGTGGAGTCTTGTACTTTACACTTGATCACACATTGCAGATCTTAGACTTCATTGCCATATAGACCGGTGTAATCAACCACTCGTGTAAGATAACATTATTCATTTGTAAAATAGGTTGGAATCAATAACTTGACTGTAACTATCTTACCATGTCATACCTTAATCTAACATGCTCGAATATACCCCGAACTTGCTGCCCTCTTTCAGTACATTACGACTCTGCATATTACATTTTCTTAGCAAATGAAAAAGGTGAAAAGCTTTAATTTGTCGAGGAGTCAAAATAACGTGTGAGAGACAACGAATTAAAGACAATAGATCTCAACTCGTACGAGTATAAGTATAAAGCGGTCAAACCAAATGACCCAACCTACATATATGATGGGCCAGGCCGAGCTGGGATTCGACGGCGGAATACGTATAAGAAAACAGTAGATTACCATCCGCACCTACTTGAAACCCCAAATTAGAAAAGATGACATGCAGGAACGGGAGTTGATTAGTAAAAGCAGGCGTGTAGATATTAGATTAGGAAATGTAGGTCACCTCTCATATCTATCCATCTCCACAATTCTTCTATTTCCCATTTACAAAACACCAAATAATCCAACCAAATAAACCCTCCCCTATGCCAATTTATACATTATAAAAACACACAGACCAAGCACAAGTAACCTACTTGTAACCTGCAACTTGCCATGGATTTCCTTTAAACCTTTCCTCTTTCTGTTTGTCTCTTCAAATCGATTGTCTTTCTATATATACGCACGCAAAGAAAAAAATCTTGCATATAGATATAAATATATATAATTTGTTGAAAATTATTAATATATAAAAGGGATGTCAAGAGTAGTTGTACAGAATTTATCCCCTTCACCGGCGAGAGATAGCGTGCCGTTTTTTGATAGGAGGGAGGCTATGGAGATGGAAGGAGTTGGTGCAGCTGCATCGCCGACGTTGGGACATCTTTTGAAAGTTTTTGGAGATATGCGGAAGGAGGTTACCGGCGATGAGACACCGGCACACCAGGTGGTTGAAATGAGAGGAAATGGGATGGAGCCACGGCCACTTCCGTTTGTTCTGTCGTTCAGTAATCTCACCTACAGTGTCAAAGTTAGCCGGAAGATGACGTGGCCCAGTTTATTCCAGGGTCGGAACGCCGCAACCGCTGCCGACCCAGTTGCTGGAGAGACGTTTTTTACGAGAACGAAGGTTCTTCTCAATGATATTTCCGGTGAGGCTCGTGACGGGGAAATCATGGCCGTCATGGGGGCCTCCGGTTCGGGAAAATCAACTTTGATCGATGCTTTGGCGAATCGCATGGCCAAAGAAAGCTTACAAGGTACTGTCACACTCAACGGCGAGCAATTGGAATCCAGTTTACTGAAAGTCATATCTGCATATGTAATGCAAGATGATCTTTTGTTCCCGATGCTCACTGTTGAAGAAACTCTAATGTTTTCTGCTGAATTCAGACTCCCAAGAACTCTCTCCAAATCCAAGAAAAAAATGCGAGTCCAAGCTTTAATTGATCAGTTAGGCCTCCGAAATGCCGCAAAAACTGTCATAGGAGATGAAGGCCACCGTGGAGTCTCCGGTGGAGAACGCCGGCGAGTTTCCATCGGAACTGATATTATTCATGACCCCATTTTGCTGTTTCTTGATGAGCCAACTTCAGGGCTTGATTCAACCAGTGCTTACATGGTGGTGAAGGTTTTACAGAGAATTGCTCAGAGTGGAAGCATAGTGGTCATGTCGATACACCAGCCCAGTTATCGAATTCTTGGATTGTTGGATCGAATGATCTTTTTGTCACGAGGACACACTGTTTACAGTGGATCTCCATCAAATCTGCCACTGTTTTTCTCAGATTTTGAGCACCCGATACCAGATAACGAGAATCGGACAGAGTTTGCACTTGATCTGATTCGAGAACTTGAAGGCTCCCCGGGAGGAACCAAAAGTTTGGTTGAATTCAACAAAACTTGGCAAACGAAAAGCTCAGGCAATCCTAATTCAGAAACAACAACGTTAATGTCGACAAATGGTTTATCATTAAAAGAAGCAATCATTGCAAGTATTTCCAGAGGTAAGTTGGTTCCTGGTGCTACAAATGATGCCACTACAACATCTCTTGTTCCCACATTCGCAAACCCGTTATGGATCGAAATGGCTGTCTTGTCGAACAGATCCTTCAGAAACTCTCGCAGGATGCCTGAGCTTTTTGGGGTCCGACTTGGGGCGGTTTTAGTCACCGGATTTATTCTAGCCACCATGTTTTGGCACCTCGATAATTCACCAAAAGGGGTTCAAGAAAGGCTTGGATTCTTCGCATTTGCCATGTCTACAACATTTTACACTTGCGCAGATGCTTTGCCTGTTTTCCTCCAAGAAAGGTACATTTTCATGAGAGAAACTGCATACAATGCTTACAGAAGATCCTCCTACGTTTTATCCCATTCATTAGTCGCATTGCCTTCTTTATTATTCCTCTCTTTAACCTTCTCTGTAACCACTTTTTGGGCCGTCGGCCTTGACGGTGGATCATCAGGTTTCTTATTCTACTTCTTGATAATCTTTGCCTCGTTCTGGGCCGGAAGTTCTTTTGTCACTTTCCTCTCTGGTGTTGTTCCTCACGTAATGCTCGGTTACACAATTGTCGTCGCAATCTTAGCCTATTTTCTTCTATTCAGTGGCTTCTTCATAACCCGGGATAGAATCCCACCTTACTGGATTTGGTTTCACTACATCTCCCTTGTCAAATACCCCTATGAAGCAGTTCTGCGGAACGAATTCCAAGATCCCACAAAATGTTTCGTCCGGGGAGTTCAGATTTTCGACAACACACCGTTAGCCGCAGTGCCATTAGCTTTGAAGGAGAAGCTTCTGAATGGCTTAAGCAGTTCTCTAGGGATGAAGATTACAAGCACGACCTGTGTAACTACAGGTACTGATATATTGCATCAGGAAGGGGTTACTGATTTGAGCAAATGGGATTGTTTGTGGATTACAATTGCGTGGGGATTCTTCTTTAGGATTCTCTTCTACTTCTCTTTGTTGCTGGGAAGCAAGAACAAGAGAAGGTAATTAACTGCAACAAAAGGATTCACTTTAACGGGAAATTAAGCATGTTGCTTTGTGTTTTTACTTTTTATTTGTACTCATATATTACTTGTAATGCAATGTACTTTGCTACCTTTTCGATGTTGGATTGACTCAACTCGACAGTATTAACAAACCAGTTAAAATCTTGTATACTCTGCGTTATAGTGTTTCGATCATATCCTTTGAGTTCGGGATTTTGATGTAAATTTTTTCTCATTAAATATAAATATTCAAATAATTTCTCAACATAGCATCCTACCAGATTATACGTCTTAAATTTTGTCATTTTTGTGAAGATTATGTTAAATTTACTGAAAGTAAACTTTCGATATAGGCATAAAAATGTTTTTTCTTCTTACAATGCTTAAACGTTATATTCTTTCCTTATTAGTCTCTGTATGGCATTCATTCTGCAGGCACTAGTTGCCCACATGTGCCCCCCCAATAGAGAGCCGCCACTTGTCAATTTGGTAATCAATTAGATAATTAATTATGTACAACAAGAATAATTCTTATAATATATGTGTTTTAGGGTTTTTGCCTCAACAAAGTTATGCATGTATTCAAAGAATAAAGCTATTTCTACAGTGATTATTAACAAATTTTGTTGACAATTCACGTGTTGTCAAGATCTGTTTGCTTGATTTTAAAAACAATTTTCAAAATGGATGGTGTAGATTTTTTCAACTCATGATTGTTAACAAAAGTTGTCGACCATAATTGTACATATAGCATTGTTGGTATTCAAAAATAACTTTTTCGCAAAGGGACTAGCTAGCTAGGGCGAGATGGTCGAGAATTAATAATTTCATGAGGTGCAAACCTCAAAGGGTAACGATGCGATGCACATATACATTGATTTATATGGTTTAACAATAAACTTCGTCTCAAGACTGACTTTACACTTACTTTCAAGTTTCGAATTTTTTACGACTTTAGAGGGTATTTGGATAAGGCTAAAAATTACTTTGCTAAAAAGTAAATTTGCTAGTAAAACTTAGTCTATTCTCTTTACAATTTTCAAATCGCTTTTTATTTTGGATTTTTCAAAACAGTGAAAAAGCGTTCTCTTTCCTATTTTCGAAAATGCGTTTTTGAAAACAAGTTAAAAATTTATAAAGAAAATTCAAAACGAAAAATTTGTCGTTTTGGATGTTTTCAGTTATAATCAAGCCAAAATTTTTAAAATTCATTTTTGGTGTTTTCAAAATAATTTTTCAAAATTTCAAAAAGAGCACATTTTCAACAATCTCAAAATAAATACTCAAAACACAAAACTCAAAATGAATTCAAAACACAAAACTGAAATACAAAATGAATAGTCCCTTAAAGTTTTAAAATTATGTTTGATAAGGCTTAGGGTGAGTCAAAGACTGTCGTGATTAATGTCAGCAATGGAACAATGTTGGCTCCTCGAAGCTTGCTATTTACTCACTTATCGTATGAGTATCTCGTCTTGCATGCATACTATGTTTGGTATGCAATATTAACTCAACATAATATGATACTATGATAAATATCGTCTAGTAGTATACCATACATGTAACTAACAAACAAGCCCATAGTGTTTTGAAAGGTTGATACTATAAGCGTTACATCTTTTCTTAAAGCAAATATATGAAATGTTTCGTGTGTTGGGAGATTTTCTTACTTAGCTGATTGAACTTTGTGTTTGTTTTCCATATTAGACAACCCCCATGTCTTAAGCTACCACATAAATTTCAACAAATATATTAATTATTAATTGCCCTTTATCTTAACGACAAAAAGCGTGGTTTCGTGTTTGTCTGAAAATTTGGACTTTAAAGGCAATTAATCTTCTTATTTTTCCCATTTTTTGTAATTTTTAAAACTGCCCTTTTACAGATTTAACTCTCGCTTCTTCATATCACTTTGATATTGGTTAAATTGTACAATCAATAGTCAAATGGAGTCCCATTTAAGTTTTTGAGGAGCTTTGTCCAACCATTTAATTTGAACAAAATCGAGTCTTCAAACTAACTCTATTCATTTCAGTAGAGTAAATATTTTTTTTTTTTTGGTAAATCAATTCACATCAAGTGATTGAGACGGGAACATTGCACAAAATCAATCAAATTTATATTGTTTATGCAACATGCACCAAAATAAGTGAAAGCATCATTTGAAGTCTTGAAGGAAATATAGATTACTAATTCATATTTTGTCTAACAATTGACAAAATAGAAAAGTAATATATTAATGTAATAGAATAAAAATTATCCCAACAATAACAAATAAAAATCATCCCGATATACCAGCTAAGCAAGGAGGAAGAAGAAACCACCCCCGAAACCGGTGCTTAGATTAGTGCATCGCCAACACTACACCAACAAAGACCCATTCAACACCAAACACCAATACCACAACCATGAACACCACACCACCGCATCGTTGCTTCTTTGTGCACAACGACGAAGCATTCATTGCTACTTTGTGCATGCGGCGCCCCATTTGTCGTTGCAGTTTGTATGCAACGATGCCGCTCGTCACTGCTGCTTTGTGTGCAATGGTGATGGGGTGCCATTGCACACGAACTGCATAGGCACGAGATGGCTGCTACGCTTCTTGCTTAGCGAGGGTGTCGTAAAGAATCGTCGGAGAATTAGCAAGTAAAGAGGCGTTTGGAATTGAAGCAGGTGAAGAGATATTTGTGAAGATGAATTAGGGTTTGTGGGGGCAGGTGGAGTGGAGGTGGTAATTAATTAGATTTAATAATATTATTATTAATATTAAAATGTTGAATTACGACATGATTTTTGAATAAATAAACTGTCAATCTAATTTTTGAAGTAAGAAGTTAAAAATCAGGCGTGGATGTATTTTTCACAAAATTTAAATGTCTTTCCGTGATTATAACATATTGAGTCCAACAAACAAAAGTTTAAGCGTTATTTGAATAAAACTTACAAATTAAAACAGTGCTACAGAGAGGATGCAACAAAAATTCACAAAATATTTAATAAACACACATAAAAAACAATTATTCTAACCTCAAAACAAAACTAGTACATAAAACCAAATATAAAAAAAATAATAAAAAAAATTTGAGCTACACACCTCATAGAGTAGAAATAGCAAAATCAATAAGTTATTGTGTGTGTGTGTGTGTGTGGGGCGGGGGTGGGGGGGTTAGAATTTAGTACGTAAAACTTCTCCATCTTATCGTGAAGACAAGTTCTTTTTATACGTCAGTAAAAAAAAAAGTAACTTATCTAAAAATACTTCGAAAATAAATTTGTTACGTAAATTTAGCCAAACAAAGCTATTTTTTTATATAGAAATGAATTGTGGGAGACCAACCTACTCCTACATCATGGGGTAAATACTAAATAGTCTTACCTAAATTCACCTTCCTGCGACCTACTAAAGTTAAGTCCAAAAATCAGACAAATTAATGTAGGCAAACCTACTTGAGTTACGGATTTTGTTGTTTTATTAAATTTAAATAATGGAACATTTGACCTGTAAAATTTTTTCTTTTATTCCCTTTTAAATTTTAATATTTTCATAGCACTGCAGTTTGCAAACCTAGACCATTTTTGACTGAACAACCGCTTTCCTAGTAAATACAGTCCACTCACACTATTTGATGTCGAGTTTGCTTAGACTCGAGAAGCTTCCTCCATGGTAAAGAAAGTTGTAATAAACGAGAGAACTCGCCAAGATCAAATTAATCCCAATTCACTCGAGGGCATTGGTACGTCAAAGTAGAATCTTCCAACAAGTTTACTCCCATCATCTATGAAGATTAATCAAGATTTGTACATTTGAAATGTTATTGACTATTAATTGTTGGTGTAGAGAAAAACGTGTTTCTCACATTTAACAACCCTTTTAAATCAATTTGGTTGGGTGGCCACATGGCAATTCTGGATTGGCTCTTATTCTTTAACTTGGATTGTGCTTCTTCAAAGGATGATGGACTATTGGATCTGACCTATGGCTGAGATTAAATCACACCATTTTGCCTTTTTCATTTCGAGTGACTCTTTCTTTCTCTAAGTTCTTCTAGTTTTCTTCTCGATTTCGATCTGTAATTCTTAGAGGTTCTAGCCAAAATTTGTTGAGGAATCCTGTGTGATTCGTGTTGCTACTGTAGAGCAGGCCTATAATAGTGTCTGACTTTTGAGTTTGTAGAAGTTCGTGAAGTTCTATGATATTTTTTTGTTAGATTTTAAGATTTAAGAGATCTTTTGAAGATCGATGAATAAATTTGGGTCTGATTGAGTCTCTCATAATTTGTACTATCTCGTGGAAGGTTTTTGCTCTGTTTAGTATTTGGGCTAATCCCTGAGCCCCCCAGATTAGGCTTTAAGTTGAACTAGATGAACATTTCTTGGTGTTCTTGATAAGTGTATTTTATACACTTATTCGGACTCTAAAATATTGAAATTTCGTAATTATTTTAATGGAATTATAACCTAATTTATTATATAATGTGTTATTAAGTGAAACTCAATGAATGTAAGTGAAATTGAAAGAAAGAAGAGAAAAAATGGAGAAAAAGAGCAATATCCAAAGTTTGTGGTAGCAAATACTCAAAAGTTGCGTCGGAGCTCACGATGAAGATTTGAAAATGCTAGGGGTCAAATGGATACAACTAAAGGTTAAAAGGAGTGAAAATATGGTTAAAATATTTTCACAAATCAATTTTCAACCGCACAAGGATGTCCGGATTTTTAGTTAGAGATTGAGACTTATTTTTGGCCTGGTATACGTTCGAATTGAAAAAAGAGCTTTTTTTAGCAAAGTTGTAGCCATTTGAATTATCTTTCCAATGCATTTTGACTCACCTTAATCGGATGTCGAGAGAAAAAGTTATGACAAAAATATTGAAACATGCACAGAGTTTGGACGACAACATAGCGCCTAGGCACTGCGCCTCACAACTTAGGGCTTTGCTGATTTGGGCCGCGAGAAGCCCAGAAAAGACTCCAAATTGGTCAAGAACGTGTAGAGAAGTGTAAATAGACATAAAGAGGCACTAATAAGGAATTCAAAAAACATTGAAAAAAAAGGGGATATAACGAGAGATCGAAGAGCACAATTCAAAGAAGATAATTATCACGGGATTCGAGTTTAAAGCGTTGATTGGAAGTGGAAGAAGACCTTAGTGCAAGATTTAATTCGTTTCTACATCTTCATCCAATAATCCGGTAATATATTTAAAGATATTTATTTATTTATTCTTTTACATTATGCGTAACTAAACTATAGATTGGGGCAAATAATATAGTCTTTTGTGATCCTTGATTATTTATTCAAAGATTTATGTGGTTTATTCTTTTATATGTTGATTTTGTTATGAGCTTAATGATTTGAATTATCTGATCACTAATTTGATGATTACTTGAGTTTCTTACGAATCGAGAGGTAAGTTTGAGACTTAGACCGTATAATAAAATTCGGTAAATTAGTATAACGTGTAGAGATACTTATACTAATTATTGCGGTCGTAATAGGAATTCTTAAAATTATATTTCATTTAACTAAGGGTAATTCATATACAGATATGAAATTGAATTAGTTAAATAGTTTCAATCAGAAATTGAGAGTGGTAAATTGAATACAATAGAAGAATTCGATCGAACACTACATTATATTATGAATCTTGAATTAACAATTAAGGTGATCAGTAAATGAAATTGTTTTGCCATAATATTCATCAT
>CAIGRN010004635.1:0-24012 GCA_903798345.1 Fraxinus anomala | reverse complement strand
CTGACTCGGACCCTCCTGCATCAGCTCCGCAGAGAAATATTGTACATATAAAAAGGTTAAAAAGGGATACCAATATATATTGTCAATAAGAAAACATTTAGGACATGTTTGATAGCATGAAATTTTCTAGGGAAGTTTGGAATTCGTTTTCCATTTTCCACTTTTTAGGCTATTTGGTAGGCTAAATTTTTCATGGAATTTATTTTCCACCCAATTCTTGGTTTTAAAGGAAATCCAATTCTTACCAAACGAACACCAGAAGATCTAAAATTTCAATATTTTTCATATGAAAAATTATACCAATGAATCACAATTAATTGACAATTGCCAGTAAAATAAGTTTTAGACAATTCAATTCCCTGTAATTCATTTTTTTTCCACCCAAATTCTATTTTTCCAATCAAACGGACCCTTAGGTCCATCGGAACTTTTAGAAAAGGAAATAGGACATTACTGCCCTTCAAACTAAATTGGACCCAAAAAATTAGCGTAGGATGCAGCAAATGAAAACCATTAATAATGCAATTTAACTCGTGAGATTCTTTATGAAAATCAAGCTACTCTCATTGTGAGTTCAATTCAACATAAAAACTCATAAAATTCAGACTTCCATGGACAAAATTCCAGATTTACATCCCTATCCATATTTACATCATAAAGATTTGCTTGCGAAAAATTAGCAGTGCACTGCCAAGATTCAAAGATGCAATGAGTGGTGGTGGCCATCTGCAGGTCTGCATACATGTAAAATGATATTATTAAAGAATTAAGGTAATTTGCAAATTCAGAAAAAATTTGGTCAAAAGAATTTCCTAAAATTCCCTACCTACAAACTCTGGAGCCCCAAAAAGTTATCAAAAAATGCTAGTGCTAGATAATAGAATCAGTATTTATCAAAGAGCAAGAACTTGAAAAACATTATAGAATACAAGCTGGGTCAAGATCTGGTAAAAAAGACCATAAATTGCCCATCAGCAATCTGGGCTGGAAGCAAAATAGATCCAAAAGTCTTGCACGTAATGGTTTTGCACTGGTGCAATAATAGGTATCTTTTGTAGGTTCTCGGAACTCAAAGATTGACTTTACCAACATCGGATGATATTGCATTTCAATGCCTTCGTAGCTGCCTCCACAAAACACTGAGCAGCATCTGCCTCAGCTTTCGCTTCCTCTGTTTCCTTTGTCGCCACCTCAACTTCTGCAATTGCAGTTTCCGCCTCTGCGACTGCCTCTATATCATTAGACTTTATGCTTTGCAATGAATCGGCTTTGGAAAAATCCCTCAAATGAAGGCTCCCCGGATGTCCTCAAGAAGAAACCATAGCCAACCATGAAGTGCATGGATTTATAACAATATGTTGAAGTGTATATGTAATTGGAGTGAATTAGAGATGATGCTGATGGGATGATGCTGATAGTTTTAGCTGATGAACGTGCACCATTGTGACCACATTACTTTTTGTTGTAACTGAATTTATTCCTTTTGGTTTTGAAGTCACATGTTTAGTTATTCCTTGGCTTGCTCCCCACTCCAAGAAGTCTGTATATATATTGTACATTGCTCATTGAAATATATATATATATATATAATCACTGGTTCATCATCTTCATTGTTCATTCAGTTTATCTTCAATTTTATCTTGGTATTAGAGCCACAATGGCTAACACCGAATCAAATGACAATACCCAATCAGTTCAACCCATTTCAAGTACTCTGATGCCTTCAATGGTAGGAGGTAATCAGCAGGCATCACTTGGGATTAATCTTTCTCAAGTTGCTCTGATGAAGTTGGACAGAAATAATTTCCTTATCTGGAAAAACATGGTTATGCCAATCATTAGAGGGCATAACCTTGAAGGTTTCATTACCGGAGCAAAAGTCTGTCTAGCTGAGTTTCTAGCTACTCAAACCGCTGGCTCTGCTGGCACTACTGTGGAAATGATTCCTAACACAGATTATATGAAGTGGATGTCCACTGACCAGCTACTGATGGGTTGGTTATACTCCTCAATGACGCTAGAAATAGCCATGAGAGTAATGGGGTCATCAAGCTCCTGTGAACTCTGGAATGTGATCCAGCAAAGCTTCGGAGTCATGAACAAATCAAGGATAACCTTCCTTATCATTGAGCTTCAAAGGACCAGAAAAGGTTCCATGACAGTTGATCAATATCTCAACACCATAAAACAACTAGCAGACAATCTGGAAATTGCTGGAAAAATGGTTCTTTATGGTGATCTTGTTACCCAAGTACTGGCTGGCTTAGATGAGGACTACACTCCTATTGTAGTTCAAATTAATAGTAGAGAATCCATCTCTTAGCATGAACTACAATCAGTGCTTAAGACCTATGAAAGTAGAATTGAACATCTGAATGCCGTGAAAAATAGTCTTGCCTCAGTAAACTTGAACCAATCATTAGCCAAATTTGTGCACAGACCAAGTGCAAATAGAAGTGGAAAGTTCAGTTACAGTGGAAGAAGCTACAACAACAGAGGTGGTAGAAACAAGGGAAGATGGGCAAGACCAATCGGCAGAAAGGGACCCTGTCAAATCTGTGAAATGAGCAACCATCTAGCTGCTTGCTGCCCCTGTCAAATCTGTGAAATGAGCAACCATCTAGCTGATAAATGTTTCAATCGCTATGATGATAAATACATGGGTTCTAAACCTGAGATGTACTATCAGAATAACTCATCAGGACCAGCAGCCATTATTGCCTCACCTAACACTATTGCAGACCCTACTTGGTTTGTAGATTCTGGAGCAAGTCATCATGTAACTAGTGAGAAAGGAAATCTGTAGGAGTCACGCGAGCTTGGTAGTAAGGACAGCCTCACTGTTGGAAATGGTAATAAGCTTCATATTTCCCACACTGGCACAAATCACTTGAGCACACTAAATAACAAGTCACCGGCTCTCAAAAACTTTCTGTTTGTACCTAAAATCAAGAAAAACTTGTTAAGTGTCTCACAATTAACTGCTGATAATGATGTATTCATGGAGTTTCACTTTGGTTTTTGTGTTGTCAAGGACAAAATGTCGAAGAAGGTGCTGCTGAAAGGGAAGCTTAAGGATGGAGTATATCAATTTCAACCCCCAAGTCAAGATGGAAAGTCCTACCGTCAAGAGTCTTTTACCCAAAATAAACTAAACTCCTTTATTTTTGCTGCTAAGTCTAGAGTGTATGAGGCAATCACCAAAATTGAGTCTCAATTAAAACTATGGTATATGAGACTTGGACATCTATCAGGTTCTCAACTCATGTAATGAAAAGTTCAATTTTAATGAAATCGGTCATTTCTGTGATGCCTGTTAGCTTGGGAAATCTCATTCATTGTCTTTCAAACTTTCAAACTCTTGAGCCTCAACTCCACTTGAACTCATTCACACAGATGTGTGGGGGCCTGCACTCATTCAATCCACTTCAGGTTTTAGGTATTACATAATCTTCATTGATGATCACACCAGATACCTGGATCTATCATATGAAAAGCAAGTCTGAAGCCTTAACTCAATTAACTCAGCTTAAAAATCTAGTTGAAAACAAGTTTGAAAGGAAAATAAAGGCACTTCAGTCTGATTGGGGAGGTGAGTTTAGAGCCTTCACTAACTTAGCCCCACCACTCAATCACAAAGTCGTAGGAAACAAGCGGGTGTTTAGAGTCAAACGAGACATTGAAGGAAAGGTGATAAAATACAAAGCAAGACTAGTTGCAAAGGGTTTCCTTCAGACTTTAGGCATTGACTATCATGAAACATTTAGCCTTGTAATTAAAGCTTCTTCCTTAAAAATTATCCTTACACTTGCAGTTTCAAGATGCTGGAAAATCAGGCAGGTATATATCAACAATGCCTTTTTGAATGGCAAGCTGAATGAAGAGGTGTACATGAGCTAACCTGAAGGTTTTGTAAATGAAGCTAATCCTAATTTTGTGTGCAAACTTAAAAAGGCTTTCTATGGATTGAAGCAAGCACCTAGGGCATGGTATGACAAGCTCAAGAAAACACTTCTAGAATGGAAGTTCATAAAGTCTAAGGCAGATTGTTCCTTGTTCTTTCACATGAATCAAAGACAGGTAATTTTTGTTCTAGTATATGTTGATGATATAGTGATAACTGGTAATGATCACAAAATGTTGCAAAGATTCATTAACAATCTGAACAAGCAGTTTGCACTAAAAGATTTGGGTGAGTTGCATCAATTTCTAGGTATTGAAGTGAGAAGGGATGAGTCAGGAATGTATCTCACCCAAACTAAGTACATAAAGGACTTGTTCAAAAGGTTCAATCTTGAGCATCTCAAGCCCTTTGCAACTCCAATGTCTGTTGGTAAATACATATCTAAAGATGAAGGAGAGAAAATGACTGATCCATCTTTTTACAGAAGTGCAATATGAGGCTTATAATACTTGGCTCATACAAGGCCTGACATAGCATTCTTTGTGAACAAACTTGACCAATTTCTGCAAAATCCTTCAGACACACACTGGAAAGCTGTCAAAAGAGTTTTCAGATACTTAAGAGGAAAAATTGAACAAGGTTTATGGATCCAAAGAAGTGAAAGAATAAGCATAACAGGTTTTGCTGATGCTGATTGGGCTTCTTGCCTTGATGACAGGGGATCCACGGCTGGTTATTGCATTTACTTGGGAGATACCTTGGTTGCTTGATCCCCTAAGAAGCAACAAATTGTGGCAAGGTCTAGCACCGAATCTGAATATAGAGCTTTGGCTCAAGCTGCTGCAGAAATAAGTTGGATTGAATCTCTACTCAAGGAGATCAGTTTGTGTCCTACTTCATTACCTACCTTGTGGCGGGACAACATCAGTGCTAGTGCATTAGCTTCTAATCCTGTCTATCATGCTCTAACCAAGCACGTTGAGTTGGATGTTCATTTTGTTCAGGACAAGGTTCTTGAAAGGGAGCTAATGCTTCAATATATCCCTTCATCAGATCAGATAGCTGATCTATTGACTAAGCACTAGCTCAAACCAGGTTTTCGATTCTCAAAGACAAGCTTGGAGTAAAGGACTAAACTCCAGCTTGAAGGGGGGGGGTGTTGAAGTGTATATGTAATTGGAGTGAATTAGAGATGATGCTGATAGTTTCAGCTGAATGAACGTGCATCATTGGGACCACATTACTTTTTGTTGTAACTGAATTTATTCCTTTTGGTTTTGAAGTTACATGTTTAGTTATTCCTTGCTTGCTCCCCACTCCAAGAATTCTGTATATATATTGTACATTGCTCATTGACATATATATATATAAAATCACCGGTTCATCATCTTCATTGTTCATTCAGTTTATCTTCAATTTTATCTCAATATATATTCAGAAAATATGGTTGGAGTGGCCCAAAGTTCAGTGGAGGCATCTGCCTGCACTGATCCTGAATTGGGTCCGCCCCTAAGAGGTTAGTAATAAGCATTGCCAAACTAGAAAGCTTCTGTTCTTGTCAAAGAAGACCGAACTAGAGGGAGATGTGCTCATGATGAGACAATGAAGCACGTCTATCAAGGTCAGGACTTAAGAGCTTTGTCTAGTCACAGTAGCCAACACACTTCTTCACACCAAAAATTTAGATAAGAGATAGATACGTTTGGTGCTACTAGAAGCCATTTAATCACCTAATCACTTTCAAACATTTGACCCCTCTTACAGATATCCTACCTAAACCCAGCCATTTTATTCACTGATTAACTATGCCGAAAACACAATAAATACTTAAACACTAGCTGACTCTAAACCATTATTTAACTAAAGTTTGATACCTAGACGATAAACTCCCGAATTGGAATTTTTGGATTCCAAACAAGAGAAACATAGAAAATTTAGAACATGTTAACAAAAAATAATGGTGAAAATGTTTGTACGAGGCCCTTACAAAGGCTGCACCCTCTTATGCGTGTTAGTTAAAAGCTAGCCAACTATTATACTAAATCTAAAGATGTAAGCAACTTTGCCATCCTGTCATAGCCGAATATAAATCCACTAGTGCATAGTGAATTTAGACATGAAATGAATGGAGTTCATAGGAAGATTTGACTTCATTCAGTTTTCCATTACAAAAAATGAAAAGGGTTATATGAACTTGATGGAAAAATTGTAAATGTAACTCGTTCCAACTGTTGTAGCCAGAAATTGAAAGATTGCTCCAACTGCAGCTACATAAAAAAAAGAATGATCTTAACATTTTGAAGTCTACTATATACATGAGATTTCCTCCATCATGAGCACAAACTAATGTGAGAAACTGATATATTACACGTACATAGTAGCTTTCACTAAGAGGGTTGTGTTTTCCACTGAAAGACCACTCAAAACACTGTCGCCCATGAAACTCCAAGCAAAAAATAAAAACAAAGAGATGTCTTTTGCGCATCAATGGGTATGTAAAGTAAATCAAGAAACACAAGAAATAAACTAAATTACTAGTCTTGAATTAAAACAAATAAACAATATGGTTCATTTTCATCCAATACAAAAAGAATCTATCCCGATATATTAATATATAAATTACAAGAATAATAATAGAAAAATATCATCTAGATCATGATAGAATGTAAAAGATATTGATCTTCAAATTCAAGATTGAATTTTTCAAAATCTTGATGTAATTGACTTTCAATTCCTTATTAGGGTTTCATCTCCTCTATCAAAATATTGCAATGGACCATTTATTTTTGATGAATTTTTTGATATTATCGTGTATGAAGGGCAATAGATGATCGATTTTTTTAATGTTTAACCAACGTTTTGTATTTATAAGAGTCGAGAAATAGACCAAAATAGCGTCCAATTTGGGTTGTAAAAGAGTTTGAATCGTGAAAGAAAACTGTTGATTCATCTGCGAAAATGACCCCCACGTGCGCAATTGAGTAATTTTGTTCTCGGGTTGGAAAAACAATGTCTTGCGTGCATCAGTTTTCGTGATGTTGTTCCTGAGCAGATTTTGATATTTTGGTCATAACTTTCTCTCTCGTTATCCGATTGAGGTGACTCAATGTGCGTATGAATAACTTAAAGGACTACAATTCTTCTATAAATGCAATTTTTCCAATTCAAATATTTGCTATCCGAAAAATGGGTCTTAAGTTGAAGTTGAAAATTTGGAGCATAACTTTTGGTTGTAATTTGTGAAAAAACTTCAAATATATTTCACTCATTTAACCTCCAATTGCATCCAATTGATCATCAATAATCATTTCATGGTACGAATCAACTATTGAATACTTAAACTTTGGTCCCCAAACTTTGGATTTCTTTTGTTTTTGCCCATTTTCGTTCATTTCTTCAAATTCCACTGTCAACAAATACATAATTAATCTATAACTTATCTAAATCACTAACAAATACTACAATTTAATGGTTTAGATAAGTGTATTTTAAAATACACTTATCAATAAGCCTATTTTTAATGCTCTGATGGTGGCATTAATGTCCGTTGTTATTTTCTCGCTTCTGTTGTCCATTTTTTGATCGGTGAGAGGGAAGCAGATGCTGCTCAGCCGTGGCTGTCAAGAAATCTATGTCGCCGGAGGAGTAGAAACACTTCACAACAATGTACCTTTATATGCAGGCAAGTTTTATTATTGGCATCAGAAATTATGGTAAGGTATGGGAATAGTTCTGAGCTTCCTGCTGATAATCCCTTGTTCTTTCCCACAATATGTATGTTCAACTTTGATTACATTTGTATCTGCTGAAGTTCTCGAAGGTAATTTCTGGTTGCTCTCGTTAATCTGCATTTGTTCCATTACTTGATTTTTTAAGAGCATCTCGATCATAATAGAGAATATATTTGAAATTTAAAGAACTGTATAATATTTTATAAACCAATGAACTTTTTATTTTTCTCTCTTTATTTTCACTCGGTAAAGTTTGTTGATTCATTCCAAATAACAAAGTTTCTGAACCTAGATAAAGTCCTAGCCCCTGTTTGGAGTTTATTTTTGCGGAAATGTATTTTTCTTTTTTTTATTTACAATCACGCATTATTATTTATAATTACGTATTTTTTAATAAAATAATATTACAAATAAATTCAAAACTATTCTTTATTTTTTAACAATACATTCTCAAAAAAATTATTGTCCAAAACACATTTTCCTCTAAAATCTACTTTTTATCACAATAACTGTTTTTAATGTTTCAATTATCACAATAACAAATTATTAAAGAAAAATGAAAAATAGATTTGAGGAAACACACGCAAGCTAAGTACAGGAGTCAACCAGAACTCAAATCAGATCTATTTTAGTCCGAATCTTTGAGTTTGTTCCAATGGTCACTAAACTTAAGTTTATATCTTCGATTGCTCACTGAAATTTAAAATGTCGAGTTTTGATCATTAAACGTATTCAAACGTTGGACGTTATTCACTAGTATAACATCTATTTCAAACCTTTAACGGAATTAACGTGGTTAAATGAACATACGTGTGGCGTCTCGTTCATTATTAACAAATTGTTACGTCTTTATTTGCTAACTGAATATTGAAAAATGTCTTCGATTACTCAACAAATTTTGAAAAATATATGTGATTGGTCATTGAAGTTTGAAGTGGTCAAATTTTGACCACTAAACTTATAAAAACGACGTCGACTTGTTATTCGTTAAAAAATGTGTATAGCAAACGTACGGGTCGTGTAAAAGTAATAAATTCGACAGATGAATCCGGGTTGTCAATTCTACGAGAAATAATTACTCAATTATACAATAGTTAAATTTAATTTTAATATATTTTGTAGAATTTTAAACTATTTTCATCATTTTTTAAAGTTCGGTCAGTAATTGAAGACGTGATAATTTGTTAAAGGCGTGATAGGGCATTACATGTATATTTCGTTAGCCAACCGTTAAAGATTTAAACGGATATTATGTTGTAAATAACACCGTACATTTTGATATATTTAATTGTCAAAATTCGATATCTTAAAATTAAGTAAGCAACTGGACAAGTACATAATTTTAGCCTCCTTTGAGACAATTAAGTCCGAATATTCCTAAACTGCGATAAAAAAATAAAAACCTCATCCCCACTCCACCTGTTCGTATAAATTCTCCAGAGAAAACCTAAACAAGAATTTATTGAGCTCTGTGTTATTATTTGTTATTATCAGTTCTTGTTATTGATGGATTTGAACCAGGAATTGCCTGAGGGCACAGTGCAGAACGTGCTGGATCAGGATACGCTCAAGTGGGTTTTCGTCGGTGGCAAGGGCGGCGTGGGAAAGACGACGTGCAGTTCCATTCTTGCAATTCTACTCGCGCGGGTGCGACCCTCTGTGCTTATCATTTCCACTGACCCCGCACACAATCTTAGTGATGCGTTCCAGCAGAGGTTCACCAAGACTCCTACACTTGTTAATGGCTTCTCCAACTTGTACGCCATGGTATGCGTACGATTCTCTTCTTTTTAACTTCTTGAACTGTTTTTTCTTACGATGCCTTTGTGAGTTTCTTGATTGATTTATAGCCTGTTTGGATTAATTTTGGTTGGTTTGATATGGAAAGATGGAATATTTGTGGGATTTTGATTGAACTTTGGTATTTGATGAATTGGAAGGGAATGTGCAAGATTTTAGTTGGAATAAATGCAAAGGTTTCTCTCTCTTTTTAAACCTCAATTTTTACATTTTTCAAATATTTTTTCTTTTGGTTTTGTATTCCTTTGACATTCGAAGCATTGGTGATGGTTGGCATAGAGAAATAAAATTTATTTGATGTATATGCAATATGAAGGACACCTGTAGAATGTAGTTACTTGTGTGATATCTAGAGTGGCGGCAGTCGGGAATTCTTTCCAACAATAAGCTTGTATCAAGGTTCCCCTATGAGCTTTTATTTTTGTGCATTAGTTATATTCATATATATTATAGATTTGGTTAATGGGATTATCACTATTATACTATTGAAGTTCAAATACAAATAATTAAAGAACATTGTGTCATCAGATCTATAAGGATGGGAATCTTGTATTTGTTAAGGGTTTTAGAATAAGTAGAATTAAGACCCTGAATCATTTTGTTGTAATAAGAAGAAAGAGGGCGGCAAAGTCAAAATAGATGACCACATGGAAATTTTTTGACAGTTTCTGGTTAGGATTTGGCTCAAAATCAAGTTGTATTTGTATAGCCTATAGGCATATCTAGTAGTGTATCAAGTGATATTGTTTTTATCCTGTGGATTTTCAAATTTCTTGTATCTTGGGTTTTTCTTCATTGCAAATTTCCAATTCTGCCTAACAGGAAGTTGATCCTAATATGGAGAATGAAGACCCATTGGGTTCAGATAATACAGATGGGTTTCTATCCGACTTAGCAAATGCTATTCCTGGAATTGATGAAGCTATGAGTTTTGCAGAAATGCTGAAGTAAGTTTTGTGTGTCATTACCGTTTTGAGATGATCGATAGATTAGTTTTGCAATGTATGAATTTTTTTCCACCCTCCATTTTAAATATAGGGCCCAAGGTCTGAAAACCTGTTCAGTAAAACAACTTTAGTTTATCGTGTCTGATGACATTTCATTTAAAGTGAATTATGTGTCGATAAGACACTCTACTTTCAAGAATGTAGTTTTGATAACAGTATATAAACAGTTCTTTGATTGGTTTCTTAAAAATTAGTGTGGATCCGAACGCCACCTAGTTAACGCTATCAAAGATGTAATAAGAACCCTTGTGCTCTATATCCATTGTTTTCGACTTTGATTCCCCACAAGGACAATAGGAGACAACGTCTAAATGTCTTTTTAGGTTAAATAAGTCAGGCATTTGTTCAGCAACAGAAAAAAATTATAAGAAAAATTCACAGGACTGTTCTAGGATCTTTTACGTGGACCAAAAGGTGGGCTGTTAAGAGAAATTTCCAATACTGGATTGTGATTGAGATAAGAATGTTGAGATTGGTCTGCAAAAGATCAAGGAAGTATTGAGAGCATGTTCATCAGTTTGTTGAAGTGAAAGTAATTGACAATAAATAGCATGGGGACTGATCGAAATTGTTTTGGCATATCCAGTGCAAGCTGCTACATAGACCGGTTATAAAGGTGATTGGTTGAGTAACAATCGCAAACTTAAAGGAAGAGGTCGACTTAAAATCCCATAAAATAAGATAAATAAAAATGATTGAAACTTCCTCTCTAAAAGAAAAAAATAATAAAAATAAAAGATTGAATCCTTTTTACTTTATCTTTGGACATGGCTCTTGAAAGAGTGGAGTGGAGAAAGAAGCTTTTTGTACATGACCTCACCTTATACAGGATAAGACTGAGTTAAATTGTTGGTAATGGCAAATAATTGTAGCCCTTTTCACTCAGGTTCTTGACTTTGAGGAAACCTGCACACAATAAGCCTAAAAATCTTAGTTATACGGACTTTCACAAGTTAGTGTTACCGCGACCTTTTTTCTTTATTTCTATGGCGAGTAATAAGTTGCTTCCACGTCCAAAAGCATTTTGTGTTTTCTTTATCTTCAGAAAACCTCACCCTACTTGAACACGAAAAATTCTGTCACATTTCACCTCGTCCTTTTTTCTTCACTTTTATTTAGGTTCAGTTGATTTAACCAAAAGTGTATAAGATCACGTTTGTCCTTAGAGCTTCAACTATGTAATGGATATAAATGACTGATCGTGTATTATATATGCTCTGTACATTTTGTTTACGGAAATTATCCTTAAATTTCTTTTTCAGGTTAGTGCAAACAATGGATTATTCTGTGATAGTATTTGATACAGCTCCAACTGGGCATACTCTCCGCCTGTTACAATTCCCTTCAACATTAGAGAAGGGGCTTGACAAAATGATGAGTTTGAAGAGTAAATTTGGTGGCTTGTTGAGTCAGGTTTTTTTCCCTTACTTTCTTACGTCTTTTTGTTTTATTTACTTATTTTGGAGGGAGAGTGAGGTACATTTAAGATGTAAAGCAGGATATGATCAAATCTCTAGTCATTAGAAAGTTAAAATAGCAACATCATGCCTTCTGTTGCTGGCTTGTAGATCTTTATGCTCAAGGCATGATGTTTTGCTAAGAGTACATTATTGTTGTCTAGGAAACTTTAGTAGCTGTATATTTCCACATTTACGAAACTTTAAGAAAGGGGTTCTCTGTAGTTATAGCATCTTGCAAATTTAAAAATGGATTTTGATTTTCTTCATTTATTTTTTTCAGCAGACTTGATGATTTCTTTTGTATGAGTATATTATATTTCTGATTACCTATGTGGTCACTGATCACTACTATTAGTGTTGATTTATTTGAAAGCCAGGTTGCTAAAATTAGGTCAACTATACCGTAACAGCATGTGCTTATTGTTATTCACTTTTAATTATGTGAATTGATAGTAAATTTTGTTGACTTCACCTCATATTGTGGTAAAATATGATTTGAACTACTGAACTGACCAAATCAATGGTTAAATGATCTCTCTCTCTCTCTCTCTTGTTCTTTCTGTGAGATAAAGGATAGCCATTCAAATCTTTTGCCTAGAACTGCTAATTGGAATTGCTCTCTCTTTTCTTGAAATTAGACGATGACCATTCTGCAGACATTGTATCTGAGGCTGATTGTAATAGAGTTTTTTCCCCCTTCAATTCAAATATCATTTGTAGTCACTTGTTAATTTCATGTATGTCTGAACATTTCCCTAGTGAGCTCGTGGCTTTGAAGTTTCAGTTACTTCAGTAGGCATATTATGGATGCTTGCTATTATATTTGAAGATGATTTTGCTCTGTATTATTTACTTTTGAGCATCTATCTTCTCATATTTGTCTATCAGGTTTGTTTTTTAATGTAAATAAATATGTTGGGGCAGATGACTCGTCTACTTGGTGGTGGTGATGAATTTGCTGAGGATGCAATGTTCGGAAAGCTTGAAGGCATGAAAGACGTGATTGAACAAGTGAACAAGCAGTTCAAGGATCCAGTGAGATATTTTCCTTTTTGTTCGAATACGCAATCCATAGTAATATTGCTGTGTAGAGATTAGTTGAAAGGCTGTCTAAACACACTCAAAATGCCCATAAACACTACATGTCTGAAGTAATTTAGTGCCATGGTTTGCTGTAGGGCTTGAGATGTAACGGTACTTGTAAACTCAGGAACTAGTAAAAAACCTTACGTAGTGGAAGTTTAGGAATTGAAGAAAAAAACAAGATCGACAAATCTTTGATTATTTTGAATCCCAATATTGGAAAAAAAAATCTCCAATGTGTTGTGAAATTCAATTAGAACATAAGAAATTGGCCAAACACGAGTAAAAAATCATTGATTCTTCAAATACTTATTGAGATCTAAATTTGGGGGAATAATAATAAAAAACTAAACTTAAATGTTTATAAAATTCAATCAAAAACATCTTACGCTGTGGAGCGAACTCTTCTACCGTCTTGCATTTCCTCTGGTGGGACGATTAGAGTCATATTCTATCCTGTCTACAATATCCATAGATGATGTGCTTCGTTTAAGATCAATTCTCTTCTTTCAGGATAAAAAAACTCTTCTCTTTTGTCTATCTTTGTTTATTTTTGTTTTTCCTTGAGCCGCTATATGCAACAACTTCATTCAACATTTAGGAAATTTAAGCTCACCTTGTTAACTTTGAATGCCTCATAAGAAAATGAAGGCGTGAATTCCATTTTCAGGAATTAAGGATGGTATTTCCTATGGGATGATTGATGGGGAAGATAAACAAGAGGAGGGCTGGAAAATTGTTGGGAGCATTGGATGTACATATGTTGGTGAGATATAGGCGTGTGGGATGAAGTGATGCTTGATAGATATAATATATGCAGTGCGCAAAATCTTGTTCATGTACCTTATTTCATCCTTCCTGAACCTGAACGAAGTTTAGTTTGCCTGTCCTGAATAATTTGTGTCCTTTTTAAGTCACGTTGTATTTTTAGGGTTGAGTATCATAAATTCCAGAAACGATAAGATGGCTCCTCCACTGTTCTGTTTGTAAGTTTTACAGTTATTGAGTCTGATAATTAATTTCATGTAATTAACTAAAACACCTGCTAAAATGGGATCATTTAGTTAGAACAAAAGAATGGGCATTAGCAGAGAATTAAGAAGTGCGTAAATTTTTCAAAAAAATGTTGGGCTTTTGAGTTCTGTGATCTTCTGTAACCGCCAACCCTAATTACGTGATAGTTGATGATTCATTGTTTGATTAAAATCTGATCTTAAAAGTACCCGAAGTTATGATGTTGAACTGTATTTTATGTTCTCCTATTTCCAATGAAATAAACAAAAAAATGTTGCCCTGAAAGTTTTAGGCTCACATGAATTTTTTCATTTGGCTTTCTTCTGTCATGTATGGACATACATCAAATATGATGATAACTTGGACATTGAATATAATTCTATGTATTTTTTCTTTTTCCCTAGAATACTGTGGTACTAGAGAGTTGCTGTATTTTTGCCTTCTTTTTCCCCTGAAGTTAATTTTAGTTACAGGATAATGCTGTCTGAAAGATCTTTATCAATATGGTCTTTGGCTTGGTCAATACCTTGCTAGCTATACGCTTAGAGAATCTATTACTTTTTCCATTTCAGATATTTGACATATGTACAGCATACCTAGCAAAATTTCCTGATCCATCAATTTTTCTACTTTTGGGCAGGATTTGACAACATTTGTCTGTGTTTGCATTCCGGAATTCCTCTCTCTATATGAAACTGAAAGACTTGTTCAGGAACTGACCAAATTTGAGATAGATACACATAATATCATTATTAATCAAGTAATTTTTGATGAAGAAGGTATGCTTATATTTTAGTTATAATGGTGCTTTTCTTTTACTATATAATATCTTTACTGAAACTATAGTTATTCTTTCAGCTGTGGTATCCAAATTGCTGAAATCTAGAATGCGCATGCAACAAAAATACTTGGATCAGTTCTACATGTTGTACGATGATTTTCACATAACTAAGTTGCCATTGCTGCCCCAAGAGGTATAGGATTCTTATAATTGCATGTTTTGTAACCAGTACTGCCGGAACTGTATAGGACCGAACAGTATAAAGACAGAATTTTAGTTTCTTTTTCTCAGTTACTGCTATATATTACCATCGAATTCTCCTCTGTACAAAAATTCCAAATCCTAGAATTTTCACACACTGGATGATTTCACATTTATGTGTTGTTAGCCTGCTAAACTGATAATATCTTCTAGGTTTGTGGGGTCGAATCCTTGAAAGCATTTTCACACAATTTCTTATCGCCATATCAACCATCCATTGTTCGAGGAACTGTAGAGGAGCTGGAGCAGAGAATATCGATACTTAAAGAAGAGCTGAAGAATGCTGAAACAGAACTAGAGAGACTGGGAAAAGGAAAACAAAAGGTTTGATTCAGAAAAATTGACATGGAGTTCATTGACTCCTCTTGGGCATTTTGCTTTTCCGAAAAGTTTAACAGTATTATAGCACATTTTACACCCATTAGACTATCAAGAGTCATCATTATGAAATATATTTATTGCCAGGGTATAAATAATTGTTTCGTGAGTTATTTTTCCCTATGTGAGGATGATCAACGAGGGAGTTTTATCATTAAAAGGGGTGTTTTATAGCTTAATAACTAATATTCAATGTCAGTGTCTCGATTAAATATCATACAATGTATCATTTGTGGAATTTCATGCCATAGCAATTTATTTTACTCGGTTCAGCCTTTTAATTGTGTAATGTTTGAGCATATTTTCCCTTTGTTAACTTAGCGCCATAACTTATGGTATTAACATTTCAAATTGAAAGATACGAAACTAAGTCTAGTCCTCAATTAGATGCTGATTCTTGCATTCATCGTGACAGCCTACCTAATCGAGCGGTTTTTATAGTTATATCAACTTGTAATATCAATCATTGTGCATGCAAACCTTACTTTAGGTGGGTTTGTCACATCAGATTTGTGCGTACGAAGAATTTAGTATAAAATTATAATAAATATTATAATGGATTAATATGAATAGTAAACTATATTCCTTATCTAGCTTAAAATCACATTCAACCTTTGTATTATATTGTATAGTTGATAATGCAAATGACTATCTTCTGAATGAAAAATTAAAGAACATTATCAATCTTTTTAATGGTTACTAATTACCAATGTATTATTAGTTGAGTAAGAGTTACTCAACACATGATTCATTATTAAAGAGGTTTTGTTTGTTTTGCAAAAGGATTTTATGACATTTTTACATAAACAAAAACTAGAGTTTCTAAATGAACTTTTGGCTTAAAAAAAAAAAAAACGCAATACAAACTTCTTTTGAAAGTACTTGTTTTTTATATGTTCGAAATGGTTCAAGGATACCAATTAGACTTAAAATTAGTAAGCAATAACCATAGCTCAGCATTAGATCGTCGCCTCGGTTGATTACTAAGTCCATAATCGACTCCAATGAGGTCGAGGAAAGGATTAAGTTGAGGACTTTGTCTCATATTCATATTAATAATGAATGTATAAAGCTAACGTCAGTTGAGATGGCCGAGTTGGTCTAAGGCGCCAGATTAAGGTTCTGGTCCGAAAGGGCGTGGGTTCAAATCCCACTCTCAACAATTATTTTTTTATTTTTTTTTTTGTGATTTTTTTTTGGGATTATTATTATTATTATTATTTGTATTAATTCAGTTAAACTTATGTACTAATTTTAACAAGACGACCATTCTGCTTCGGTGTTCATTTAAAATCTCAGTATAATTTCCGTAGGTATTTTAATTTTGCACTGTGCTCTGGCTTAGGGATCAAGATTTTTATAACCAGAAGAACTCAAGATTCTGTTTTACTGTGCAGATTCAATTTCTGCGTTCCATGGAGGCGTACAAGAGATGGGTTCGAAGGAATAGGGACTACGTGCACTCGCTTGAGTCTCTAGCTAATGTAAGCCTGTTGGATACTAATATTTTTTTTTTATCAATTATACGTTATTTTACTTGTAATATTATTTTCTTCAATTGATTTTTGTTTATTCGAGTTAGTAATTGTTTAGTTTAGTTGATAAGCTGTTTCGCATTTGAATTTTGCTTCTAAAACAGAGGAACTGGGGTTGAAACAATATTAATCGGAGGGATCTTTAAGCACCTATGATTCTAAGCTAATATCCTGCAATGGGACGAATTATTTCGAGTTTATAAGCAATTTGAGCTCATAATTGCTGCCTTTTTATTTGATGAAAATTTGAAAATGCTAGAGTTGTCTTCTCATGTGCATATGATCATATTGGTAGATGCTAGTTTCTGGTTTATAAATTCTGTAATGTGTGAACTATTCATTAGCTTAGCTGGTTTATGGGGGTAATACAGACCCAATATGGCCCTATTCTCCATTGAGGTCAAATTTCCTCCGTCTCTTCCGGTTCTGTCTAGGACTAAATAAGTACAGATGGGAGGTGCTTATAAAAGGAAAAAATATGCTTTGAATAAATAACATATATTTGTCGTTTACAAGTCATAACCTCATAATAATGCCTGCATGCTTTTCTTCTGCCCCTGTGTGGATCATAACTCTTGCAAATTTCATAATAAGGTCGATCTAATTTCTGTTGCCTTTTTTGCTTTCTGTATGGTACGGATATTCATTTAACTCGTTCTATGGCCTAACTTTTTAGTGAGGCCTTGGAGTGCAGAACTCTGATTGTGTTTCACAAGAAGTTACCATGTATTTTACTGAAGTCATCCAATGTTTAGCTTTTTCTTGTATATACATTTTGCTATGTCATAAACAAACCTGACTGGCAGAATATGCATAGATGTACTCCCAATCCTTGTTCCAGATTTTTTACTATTTTCACCCTCTTCCATTTTTATTTGAGATTCAAAGCAGGGCAGCTAGAGATATAAAGTTAGACATCTGGTCCATTTGATGATCTTTAACTTTTTGCATTCTTTATATAACCAAGGTGTTCTATTCTACTGTCATTTTTTGATACTTTTTCACATCATTCACTTTTTATTGGAAATGTTTTGAGTACGTTGATATTAAGCTGGATGGGATTTCAGAACTTCACCTGTATCTGATTGCTGAAAAATACTTTCAGGGATTGACATGGCTTCTCCCAGAACGATTTTCTGAATCAGAAATTGGACCAGAAGCAGGTTTTGTGATATTTTGGTAACATTGACTTCTTTTTACTTAGATCATGCAATGAACCCACGTTCTTTGGCTCAATGAAAAATGGATTTCATGACACAATTTTTTGTGTCATTTTATTTCATTTACGGAAAAATCCTATAATTTAAATTAAGTAGATTGTTGTCATTAGGAACACAATATTTATACAATACAGAACTTTTGTGGTACATGTAATTCTGTGGAGATTATACAATTTGGTGCTACATCATTGTGGGCTCCTGTTTTCATAATTTCACGTGCTTCAGTGTGCATGTTAAAGGATTTCTATATCTCAAGTGTCTGTATGTAAATTATGTTTATTTTTACTCTCCCCCAACTCCACCCACCCTTTCCCCTTAAAATTCCTTTTTATGCTATATAAGTTCTGCCATATTTTCTGGAAACCTAACATTCTTCATACAATGCACTGTAGTTCTTCTCCAATTATGAATTATATTGTGTGTCCAAATCAATGTTTTCTATTATTGTATATTTATGTATTTCTGCAGTAACATCAATTTTGGGTATAATCATTGCTTCCATCTAACGTTTCTTAAGAACCTTTTCCTCCACCCCCTTCTTCGGACTTCTTCCAGGCACAGGAGTGACTCGTAGTCCTGATGTCTTGTATTTTCACCTTGTCTGTGGTTTCAGGATGCGATAAAAAAGCTTTTAAGATTCGTTAATTTTCTTAAGCTGTCTTGTATTTCTTGTAAGAGTTGATGTCTTCTATCCTATATATTGTAAATCTTTCTGCAGTAACATCAATTTTGGGTATAATCACTTCTGTCAATGATCATATAATCGAGACGACACCAACCCATGTTGATAACGTCCCCCAGCCTGCCTTCCCATTGTCATTGTTCATAACTTTGCTAAAAGACTTGGAAACACTGGTTGAAGTTGCATCACAGCAATTCTATGGTGATGAAAAGAAATGGAATTTCATTGCTATAACTGAAGCTACCAAGTGAGGAGCTTACTTTATTAGAATAGGCTCTTCTTGCAGCACCTTCAGTTGTTCTATAGCTAGCAATATTTGTTATTATTAATAAGATTTTTTTTCAATCAATTTCAGGGTATTACTTAGGCTAGCATTGTTTAGAAACAGTGGATATAAAATGCTCTTGCATGGTGGGGAGAATACAAATGACGGGGAGGATTCGGATGCGCTAGATTCACAGGATAGAAATGGACTTTTGCCAAAGCCTGGGCAGCATCAGGTTCCTGGTAATCCAAAGAATTATCGTAGACAGAATACATTGAATCTGGAAGGAAGGGCATTATCTGCCTTAAATAGTTTCGGTGAAAGTGCAAGGACAGTTTCTGAGCCAACATGGTTATCTAGAGTTCAGCATCAGCAGGCAATAATGGAGCCTTCAAGTAAATTTTTTCTTTTTCGTTTTATCGGTGTTTTGGGGAGACATTATTCAATCAATTTGAGACTTGTTTGTTGAAATATATCTTCATTTCCTTTCAGCAACAGTGGCCGAGAATCCTAGCCTTTCCTCTATCTTGTCTGAGAAGGGCGTTCCTGGGGGCTTATTTTTGGTAGGAGAGATGATGTTTATCTTAAGACCATTCATTTATGTATTACTAATAAGAAAGTATGGGCCTCGGTCATGGTTTCCTTGGTTTACTTCATTGACTGTGGACCTCATTTCCAATGGCATTATTTCATACATCACAATTTTGAGGCAAAATAGCAAGGATTTTCATCTTTCCAACCTCGAGAAGCATGAGGTTAGAATTTTTTGAACTGTATATATTTTGTATCTTGTATAGTCCATAATCTCTATATATATGGTTTATTTATTTATTTATTTTTTGAGAATTTGATCTATTGCTGAAATGGTTGGGTACGGTGCAGTTAAAAAGGCGAAAGCTCTTGTGGGCACTTTACCTTATGAGAGATCCATTTTTTTCAAAGTATACCAGGTAATACAGCATTTCTCATGGTACTACATTTCTTCTGTTTCACTTCCTTCTCTATGATTTCGTGTATGGAAGGGAATAGAGTGCTAACCCTCATTAAAATTTTCAGGCAGAGACTTGATAGTACTCAAAAGCTACTAGAACCGGTTCCCATTGTCGGGCTTCTTACTGGTAGGTTCAATGTTGTATACTACGTGCACTGCACTGTTTTTACTTGTTTGAACTCATAAGCTTTCTTGATATGTGCAGAGAAACTCGTTGAACTTGTTATTGGAGCCCAGACACGGTACACCTACATGTCTGGTTCATGAGCTGGAGTTTTGTACTCAATTTATTGGTGAATTTGGGCATAAAGAATTGAACATTGCAACATTTTGGTTTTCTGCCAACAATTTAGTACTTGCACGGGATAATGTTGCTAGCCGTGACTTTGCCCTTCAACTATAAAACCTCGGTGGATGCAAACATGACCTAAAGTGGAAAGGAGCTGCAGTTATTTGACTAATGACCACGCAGACTTTATATTATTGATTCTTCGATTGACATGATTATCTGAAAGTAGAATGTAAGTTTTGGTAGGCATCCTGAGCCAATCTTTGAATGCAACAAAAATTTACTAAAGTTGAAGTCGAATCTATAAATTTGAAGATTTCTTTCTTGCACCTGGAAGTGTCACCCGGTAAAGCATTGGCACTTGTAAATAAATGGTCAGCTAACTAATGAAACCATGTTACCAAAACCTATGACATAGTTCTCCTGAATTGTTATTCCACGGACCCGGTATTGTTTATTTACTAACCCGTTTTTCATCTTTTAAACAAAATTATTATTACCGCGAGAAAGGGGCTGTACTTGCGAATTCTTGATTCTGAAGAATTTAGGAGGTGAGCACCAATAAACCTGTGTATACTTTCTACTATGTGCCATGGCTCGCCCCAATCGAAGGAGAATAATGTATTGGTTCTCTTACACAGGTTGATGACATTATGCCAACTGGCATCAACCTTTGTTTAAAAGACTGATGACATTATGCCAACTACGTTATACTACTGTGCCCCATCGAAAGCTCAACATCCTGGTATTGTCACTATTAGCGCTAGAGAGATCGTCTGGGTGAAGAAAAGCTTCTGTTGGCCTGCTCCAAAGGTTAGCTAGTGTAAAGTGGCTGAAATTGCTTCTCTCAAGAATTTGCCTGGAAGAATCTTACTTCTCATCGGTTTTCTCAAAATTATACCAATTTGGTGCAGCGGAGAACTATGATGGTGTTATATCTAAAGTCAAATCATTTTCAGTGCTGAAGGGTCTAAGAAGGATATTTCAGGGGATGTTGTGGATATGTTGGCATCCTCTGGACTTAATTAGTTGCTTATAAGCTTGATTAGAGAACTCGAGCCTCCAGCAATATTGAAGAAAACGATGAGACCAAGTGAGAACCACATCATCTACCGACACCAAGTGTTGCCGTTATCCGGAGAGATGTTGTGGTTATTGTTGGAAATTGTGCTTGCCGTAAGGAGCACATTCAGGACAAAATAAGAGAGCAGAATGGGATCATTCTGTTTTTACAACACTGTGTCATTGATGAAGATACTCCGTTCTAGAAGGAGACGATAATCTGGTCAGAAATATGTTGGAAAGGAATAGAGAAAACCAACAAGCTGTTGCAAGTTTGGGCTTCGAGGATCTGTAGACGTGCCTGAAATTTCACTAGTTCTTCGAGTAGAAGTGGATCCACATACTCGACGTGTAAAGCTTGTAATTGTCTCATGAAGTTACTCAAGTAAACATCGTCTTCCAGCTGAACCAGATTGTCATAATTGGGATTCATAGATTATTACCATTGGCACTTGGCTGTGTACTCTATATGCTTGCTTTAACCTCAATGTGATTGACACCAAATTATGGAGAAAAACAGCAATAGACTGAGAGTTTTAAACCTGCAAAATTGTCTGCTTTCCAAGGATGAATCCAGACTCTCATCTTTCATGAGACTGCTGATTCTGTTTCAAGAAAGGATTAAAACATCTCAAGATGATTCATAGATTGGAGTCATCAGACGAGGCGTAAAACATTCTATTATTCCAAACAAATTGACAAAAAACAGAGGAGAGACAAAACCAAAATCCTTCTATAACTCTAATCTTCATTACTTCAACTGCCTGATGGTTCAATAAAAGTTGGACTGTGATGTTATTGATAAGTGTATTTTATATATTTATTCGGAGCCTAAAATATCTGAAAGGATTTGTTTGGCACAATGATGCAATACCCATGAACTGAAAGTGTTGGCCCAGCTGGAAATTGAAGGCATAGCTACTAAAATCTGTTATGTTTTTTTTCTTGGTGCAAGAAACGTGATATGGGAAATGCTAAGAAATCGTATTTTACTTACCTGATTTTGGATGCCTCAAATGTTGCCATGTGTTGCCTTTAATACCGTTGGATGGTGATTATTAGGTGACTCTTTTAAAAGGGTTTTTAGGGTTTGAGTGCTTTAATTTTTGGCTTCGAGACTTTTCCATTCTCTCGTGTTCTCTGCTCCGTTTCTAGAGAGTTCTCTCCATTAGAAATCAAATTACTCTTTTGATTTCTAATTTTCTTCGTTTATTACTGTAATCTTGTGTGATTTCATTGAGTTGAGTATTAGTTCTTGTGTGAACCGTGTTGTATTGTAAAAGAGAAATCTCGTTTGTGTGATATAAAGGATTGTCTGAGTGTCATCCTTTTGTAATCTTATTTTGAGGTTTGATTGTGATTCGAACGGTGGTTTATTCTTTGAGATTGAAGCACTGAACATTTGAGATGTGGCCTGAGGGCTTTACTGAATAAAAATACGTTTATTGCAATTTATGTGTTCTTTTCAATTCGATTTTTTGTTTCTTTTACACATATATATTGTTGAATCTTGTGAGCTAATTGTGATCTCCTCCCAATTGATTTTCTTCACTCATTACTGTAATCTTGTGTGATTTCATTGAGTTGAGTATTGGTTCTTGTGTGAACCGTGTTGTATTGTAAAAGAGAAATCTCGTTTGTGTGATATAAAGGATTGTCTGAGTGTAATCCTTTTGTAATCTTACTTTGAGGTTTGATTGTGATTCGAACGGTGGTTTATTCTTTGAGATTGAAGCACTGAACATTTGAGATGTGGCTTGAGGGCTTTACTGAATAAAAATATGTTTATTGCAATTTATGTGTTCTTTTCAGTTCGGTTTTTTNAAAGGATTGTCTGAGTGTAATCCTTTTGTAATCTTACTTTGAGGTTTGATTGTGATTCGAACGGTGGTTTATTCTTTGAGATTGAAGCACTGAACATTTGAGATGTGGCTTGAGGGCTTTACTGAATAAAAATATGTTTATTGCAATTTATGTGTTCTTTTCAGTTCGGTTTTTTGTTTCTTTTGCACATATATATTGTTGAATCTTGTGAGCTAATTGTGATCTCCTCCCAATAGTGGTATCGGAGCTATTGGAGGGAGTTCTTGATATTGTTGTGCTCGATCTTGACACTGAAGCTGAAACTTGAGCTGGTCTGTGTGATTTCTTGAAACCCTAAAGGGCTTTTGGTGAGATCTTTTCAGTTTTTTGAATTTTCTGTTTGGTTTGGGTTTCTACCTCGTGTAGTTATTCTGCCTTGTTTTTTGAAAACCTGAACTCTTGACTCTTTGTAATTCATTTGCCCAGAAATTAAGAGTTGTGTGGAATTTGAGGGTTACTTGGATCATAGTCAAGATTTTTGATAATCTTGATTTCTGAAAATCATTTTGCAATATTATATAAGCTTGATCAATTAGTGTATATAATTTTTGCCAATGATACAATTTGTGATTGTATTGTTTTGGATAAATTGTGTACATTGTGATATAATTCTAAAGTGCCTGCTCTCTATACTTGCAATGTGTATACTCTGTTGTGTCCTTTGAGTGGTGATACTTGTCTGATTC